>DWIE01001322.1:0-11114 GCA_018248235.1 Choaspes benjaminii
GTGTATGTTATGGGAGTAGCCTGCAGAATGGAATTTTAGAACCGGTAAAGTTGGCAGAACGTCACTGGAATAAATAAATTGAATATGTTAAATATGTTAATAAAATGTTCAAAATATGTATGTAAAATAGATATACACCTCAGATTGATATAGTAGTACAGAACAGTTTGCAACCAGTATTTTTTGTTATAATTGAAGCAGGTGATCGGTATGTAATCCACCTAATGTTAAATGTTTACTGCAGATCGTAACAATCAACCGAATCTAAATAGACCCGTTAATCTGTGTGAAGTTAGACGCAGCTGTGTTGCTGCTACTCGTAAGGGCTCACTTGGTCGCCTCAAATACAGAATATACTATGTATACCTCGCTTGCATTTCAAATTTGACTGAAATTGTTCATCACAAAAGTTTAGTACAACTCGAGAGATGGGGATTCGGGTGGTGTGGGAGTTTATGTCACAAAATTAGCATTTGTATGCTGTCTTCAGCAACAGTGGGTCTTGGAGATCTTTGTAAGAAGAAAGAAGGTTTTTTTAAATGTAACTCGAGAGTATTAAATGGGCATGCAGTCTACCTGGGTTAAGTTACTAATGCCCACGACAACTGTACCTGATTCAACTTATATATATGGTCAAATGTTCCAGGGCTGGGCCCGATGAACCCGCTGCTTGCTGCCAGCCACCTGAAGCACCTCTCGCAGATGTCAGACGACGAGCCGCTGTACGACTCGGTGGCCTCCGACGAGGACTACGCCGCGCTCGCGCCCATCGACCTCGATGTAGTTATATGTTTCCTTTGTTTACTGACTTGTAATGTAGAAACTCATGTTGTTATGGCAACCCCACATTGACAGATAAGTCAAAATGATTGATGTTCAATGACATATGTCAAACAGCCAATGACCTCGCCAATAGAATCCATCCAATGATTCACCTATCATTCATTTTTTTATTTTATATTTTATTTTATGAAGTACGCTACAGGCTTGCAGTGTACCTGCTGGTGAGTAGCTACTGCAGCCCATGACATCTTTAACCACAGATGCGTTGCTACTCTTGAGGACATAGATGGAACGCCTCATGTTCTCCGTATGCTGGCTATTACACCGAAACACAAGTTATGTGAATACTTCACGGTGGAACAACTTTCATGGCACAAAAAGGTGTGACGGCGGTACGGACCCAGTCAAACATATTTGTGTTCTACCACCCATTGAATTATGTTCCATTATCTGAATCACGATTAGGATTTTATCTAAGATCTCCTGTGATAGTTCTCCCCTGTTCACCAAAATGTGGAATAGAATCTTGATATTATATATTTAAGGCTTAATTGATTCATGTAGAGATGTCCTAATTGGGACTATTTCCGTATTCTTCACGTAAATATAGGCAATTTTTTAATGGTATAAAATTAGTTATTCATAATCAATTGCAAATTAATACTAATCATTTAATTTAGGATCTAAAAAAATAAATATTTCGTAACGAATGGTTACCTCTTATCAGATGACAGTAGTACCCAGACCGGGCGAGACCGTATCATCGACATACAACCCGTCGTTGCCGGAACACTCCAGCCCGGAGCTGCGGCGCACCCAGTCCCCGACCGCAGTACCCGAGAAGAAGGACGAGATAGAAACCCTGAAGAAAGAGCTGGACAACCGTGATTCTACCATAACAGAACTGAAAAACCAGCTGAAAAACTTGCAAACGATTGTCGAGCAGCTGACTAAAGAAAATAGCGTTTTGAAAACGACAAGCAGCATCGATGACGAGACCATGTCACAGACCTCGCTGAACGACAGTTCGAATATACTAGATGGCAAGCCCCAGGAGAGGGGGCGCAGCTTGGAAACGGAACAGCTGACCCTGGAGGAGGAGGTGAGGCAGTCGCTCAAGAGCTCGCAGCGACCGGTCAGTATGTATGAGACTAGGGAGGGACCAAAGAATAACTGGCAAGTTACTAAACACCAGGTACTAATTAATTAATTTTACTAATTTTATTTTATTCTATTCATTTACGAAATCATTGTTGTGTGTTGAATGATAAATACTTTATAGTCTACCAGCTAGCTAGATTGCTGGAGGCGTTGGTGCGGCTTGGTCTGTTGGAATCGAAATGATTTATTGTGTTACAAAGTACCACACAGGCTTGCAGTCTACCTGCTGGTAAGTAGCTCCAGCAGCCCATGACATCTGTAACCACATATGCGGTGCTACTCCTGAGGATATATATAGAATGGCCCATGTTGTATATACATGACACCGTTACACCGAAACAGGAAGTACAAACACTACTGTTTTACGGTGTAACCATGGTACTGACATAGTGAAACATAAAAGTACCTATAAGACCTAGAAGTAGCCTATAAGAAACAAATTAAGATATATAAAAAAACGTGAGAATTACAGGGAATATTGAAATGCATTGTGTCATAAATTCAAAGCAACTAGTGAAGAATTATAATTTTTATCCATCTGTTATTTGACTACATTTTTTCTATTATTATAATTAGAGTAACAACCGGACATGCAGTTCACCTGATGTTAATTGACCACTGCACATAACCAACTCAAAGCAAACCCATAGTTCTGTTCGAAGTCAGTCACAAGTGCGTTGCTACTCCTGAGGGCTAAGATGGCTGCCACACCCTTCAAGCTGAAACAGCTCATAAGAACTATTTCACAGTAGAAATAAGTGGTGGTGGTACTCACTTTGGTGACCCGGAACTGATTCTACCACCGATATTATTGTTCGACACACAACCTCAGAATTCTGAAGTAATTTGATATTTAATTAAATTCTTCTATAGACTATTCACTAACATTAGTAGAGGTGTGAGACATTGAGTTGCGGGAATAAACAATTGAACTAAGTTTAATTACATGTACGAAAGTAGATATATTGTTATTTTAATACTAATATTGAAGTGTGGTTTAAAATATTAAGACTAAATTATGGTATTACAGAATGATGTAACTCATAACTCTATTAAACTTGAAATATCTTGTAAATATATTAAGTTTACTCCAGACTTTCTTATTAACTTGTCCAGCCTCGATTTTGGAGGACCTTTTTTCGTCTGCAAACGTTCAAACTGTGGAATAAACTTCCTTCCGAGGTTTTCCCTGCGTGGTAAGACATGGGGTTCTTCTAAGGAGGTGTAAATAGCGCCTTTCAAGGCCGGCAACGCGTTGGCAACTCTCCTGGTGTTGCAAATGTTCATAGGCTACGGTAATCACTTACTATCTAGTGAGCCGTCTGCCTGTTTGCCCCCTTTTTACTATAAAAAACCCTAATGATTAATTTACAAATATCGTCGCCTTAGTGATGAAAAGATTATTTCTTTTTGTACATATTTTAACAACATCAGATTTCGGCTTTAAATAGAAATACTAGTTGGACAAATCTATTTATATTTCAAACAGAAATACTTAAAAGCCCCATAGTACAGTATTAACTTGTCCCATTCAAGCGTCCCTTTAACTCTCAAGCCCACAGCAATATAAGAAACCATTTCAGCTGACAAGTCTCCCTGGTCTCGAGCGGTCTCTCACCCAAGGGGCTCTAGAGGCGAGCGTGAGCGGCCTAGAAGAGCTAGGCACGGAGATCCCCCAAGCAGAGCTAGTGCAGAGGCGGGCAGAGGCTGTAACAAGAGCCATTCAAGAGCTGTGGGCGGCCGCGAGGGTCAACCACCCGCGGCTGGCCGACAGGGCAGACGCCATACGCAGGGCTGTGACCTTCTTGCTGGCACTGTTCCCCCAGCCGGTGGCGGACGGCGCGCTGCAGCGCGCGGTGGGCGAGCTGCGCGCGGCGGGCGAGGGCGTGGCGCGCGCGTGCGCCGCGCGGGCGCCGCTGGACCGCGTGCGCGCCGCCGCCTACGACCTGGCCAAGGCCACCAAGCTGCTCGTCACGCACTTCCAGCCCTCCTAGCGCCCGCCCGCCGCCGCCTTCCTCTGCTGCTACTGACCCGAGTGCCGGTGCTCGCGGGCGCTCTGGTGTTCGCGAGCGCGGCGTACCGGAACGGGTGTAGGCTAGGTCGGTGTTCAGAGGCGGTCGTGTATGACGTTGCTCCAGTGATTCTAGTGTTCGGTGAGTGTTGTACGCTTCTGCTGCGTATGTGTTGGCGTCGAGATGCGGGCGCGGTTTTGTTCTATACATAAAGCAAGCTTTAACGATTGTATGTGCAAAGCGGTTGATTGATGAATGAATGAATGAATGGAAATTGTGTGTCATTCAATCTCGTGAGATTTGTATGATCTATACAAAATACAGATGGAGTATTATAAATGCATATTTTTTAACTCACATATCTCTGCTAGCAATAGATATGTGTAACTTTCTGGTGTCTTTGAAATTTTAAATTTGAATTAATTTGTTGTTGACGTAATTGTTGTAGTGAATGGAATTTTTGAAGGGATGTTTTTTGTAACAGGATAAACCAATTATCCCTATTTTCTAGTACACTTAGTTAATATTTGGATGATATAAGAGTTCATTCACTCATTCGTTTAAGCGCGAAAGGTTAGTGTGGTATAGTTCTATTTGTGTTCAAAGTGGCTAGCCTAGATATAGCTATACAAAATATATGTTGAGAGTAAAAAGTTTAACTAGCTAGGATGGAAATGAATTCATCGTAACCTAATAGATGTATAAGATATTCTTCAGTAGAATTAATTTAATGTGAGCTTTAAAAATGTTATGTGACAAACATTTTACGATTTGTAACACCTTTATTGTTTCAGGAATTGTTTAGTGTCAATTTTAATATTATAATGTACGAGGTTCACGTTTAGATTTCAGGTTTAAAATCCTCAATTATTGTCTGCAATTTGAGTACAATGAAAACTTTTACAATCAAACATCTTGAATCCCTACCGCGACTGTGGCATTCTGTTTCTACAATGTCATACGTCCAAAATTTTGACTCTAAATGAAATAACAGAGGTGACAACATGAAATCAATTCATAGGTTTAACTAACTAACCCAACTGAGTAAATTTATCTATAAATATGATTTATTAAAGTGAATTGTTTAAACAATCTATGTAAGTCAACAAAGGCTCTATTTATTTACAATTTGATTGCTATTTGAAAAAAGTTAACTGTTTGACATGTGCCTTGGATGTATTTGCCGTGGGATATGAAAGTTTAGTACGGGTACATTGTAGCGGCCATTCCTTGTTACAAATATGCATATAACTCACGCGTGTGTTAACCCGAAGCTATAGGCAGAGGTGCCCATCGTCCTCATTTCACCAGTTATATTTAGGTTCCAAGTAATAGGTGTCAAGCTTATTGCCATTTCGGGCCATTTTCAAAATGAAGGTTTCTACTGATAGTTTTCCAGTCAGAAAAAATCCAATCGCACTTTTTGCCCAATCCGGGAATTGAACCCAGGAATATAAAACTCTTCATTGTTCCAAGAATAGATATTGAATACAGTTTACAGATGAATATATAGGTTACAAAAGGCGACCTTACTGCTGGAATCTATTTCTTCCAGGTAACCAATGTGAAAAATTAAGAGAGTTAATTAAGTTAACATAGAGTGGCCGGGGTGCATGTTATTACACAGATATAAGAGGTTATAGCACAATAGGGCTAACATAAAATACCAGTCAAGGAGACCATGGAGAGTAAAAAAATAATAGGTTGTTCGAGAACATCCTCTATAATGTTTTCTCAAGGCATCCCTGAGAGTGCAGTGTTCAAGTTATGAGATTATTATACATTATTGCGTATTCAAAGATGGTTGATGAGCTCAGCGAACTTTTGTTGTGAATATTTGTTGTAATTACTTGTAATTAAGGTGTAACATTTATTGTAAAGTTTATGTGTAACGCTTGACGCTTCCGAATGAGACACGCGCAACGCTTGGCTAGGATCGCGGTTGGGTTCACGACTGATTATGAATATATTTCGTTGTTGGTGTTGTGCGAAGTGATAAGCTTCATAATTTAAGCAGATATGTGGAATACATAACTGGAAGGTTACACAGGGTGTTTCATGATGATTTTTTTCATTTTTTTTTACCATCAGACTCACAAAAAATGTAATCAAACATGAATTGATAGTAAGGAAAAATCTACTGTAAATTATGAAGATTTTTTTAATCCACAAAAGGAAATATCTTGGGAACATTTTTTTCATATATTGTAGGTTAACCTGCAATTTGTAAGTTAGATGTGGTCTTTATCGAACACCCTGTATAGTCGTGAAATGTATTTCAATGATATGTCACAAAAATGTATTCATTTTTCAATGTAAATTACATGTATTGTTAATAAGATAAACATGAATACGGAAAAAGCCTTAATATTATATTTTGAGCATAAGCCTGAGATTGTTTTAAAATTTTGAAGAATTGGTGCGAGCTGTAGCTGTTGATATTTATGTCCTACTGATTGTACAATAATTGGAATGGATTTTTTTTAAATTTACATGGAATTAAAATATAGTACAAATGTAGTTTGACCCAATGGAAGCTTCCAAAGCACCCAAGACCTTGAAAATATAAATTGTAATACTTTTATCTATATGCATCATTATATCAATGTTATCTGTTTACATTATATCGGTATTCAAAGGAAATACACATAAAACTGACTGCTAATGTCTGCATACAACATTGGATATAAATTTAATGTCGGGTTAACTTTTGAATTTCAAGGAAATATCAATCAATGAACCAACATCTATTTCTATTGACATATAAAAACAGAATTGTATATCACCCAAACAGGCTAGCAAAAGCCGTAATGGATGAAAACCTTACCAGTCATAGGCTTAACAAAGACTCCCCCAGGACTTAGTGAAAGAATGAGTCAACTATAATATAAGGATGGTGGGTCACACAAGTGACCCAGTCCGAGCAAGCTACACTCAAACAAACGGACAAACCTACTACAGAATGTCCATTTGTGACACAGATTGTAGTAAAACATACAAAAAAAAAAAGCAAAAGGAAATATGATGTGTGTATTATTTGTTAGATAATTTCATATGTTACAGATATCAAATCACAACATCCAGATGAAGTGATGTAATTCTTGGACAATTAATTACCGCTTTATTATGAAAGCAAAGTTCGATTTACTAACGCAAAAAAAAAACTGAATAGAGACAACAATTATGGGATAAACTCTGGAAGTACTGATTGTTCGTAGCTTATGATGCAATTGTGTATTGTGATGTGCCATACCCTCTGTCCTGGGTACTTCTGACGTAAGTGGTTTAGATCTCTCAAGTTGTTGTCATGCTGCAGTTTAATATCGCTTTTATAGCCGATCATTGAGTACGGGCGGCGCCCTCTCTTTATTTCTAAATTAACTCATAAAAATTTATTTATAATGAAGTTAACATTGATTTTCTCTGGAGCTGCATATTGTTATTGTGCTAAAAATATATTTTGAATACTTTATCCTTCTACCTTCAAATGCAAAGAGACGGTAAATAATATAAAGTCACTAGCTGTGCTCCGCGGTTTCATCTGGCTTGAAAGTGGAATAGAAATTTCCTGTAGCTCTAGGACATGACGAGGCTTTCTGCCGAAGGTTTTTCCAATACAAAGAATAGTGCTGGAGATTACCCTATTACAAACAATCTTACAAGATCGCTAATTTTATTACTTAAAAATTTTAGAATGGACAGTAACATTTGAAGCAAAGCTGTCTCTTGCGAAGGTATTTGCTATTGCAAATACATTCATTAAAATTCAAACCTCAAATGATAGATGCTGTACTGAAAGTGATATTTGCAGCTCCAAAAATTACTATAAATGTTAATTATCAATGACCGTTTGTATAACATGCCTGTTTAAAACTCTGTAGTCCAGTACCACAGTAACGCGGTACACTATGTCACAAAGCGCATTTCTTCACGTCTACTCTTCGTCATTCCATGCGATGTGTTCTGCACATGTGTAAAGCTTACACTTAGTGCATCTCTCTGTTTGTCTGTTTCACCATTCTTTGATTTATTTTGTTACTAATCTATTGATAATAATATAAACAATGTGCGGATGCATTCGACAATGAAAAAAATCATCTTCAGAATAGGTGTGATTACAGTGTTATGATGTTATTTTGTTGTGTGATGTTAAACATGTGTGATAGGTATTTTCCTAAAGTTCGTACCCTAAGAAAATGCAACAGCTAGATCATTGTGCAAAGAAGTCTTTATTCATGTCAGTGAGTGGTGAAATTGACATAAAATTACTTATTCTTCCAATAGTCTTCTTTATTCGAGTAAGGATTGTTTACCTAAAGTATATCTTATTTTAAGAACGTTAAGGTTGTTATTACTTTAAGCTGTTATATTGTACACCGTGCCGGAAGGTCGCGAAGTTTACTATATTTTTTATGTTGACGATTCTGTAAGCAAATAATGCAAATGCTATAATATTATAATTTGATAAAGAATATCTGTGGCCGGTGCTAGTTTCCTTCACTATTCGACAGTGTTTTAGCGTTTATTACAATGTATGGGACAATAGGACCTTGGCGATCGAGCCTCATCTTTTTATTCTGATGTCCAATGTACGACACGTAACGCCATCTGGTAGTGACCAGAAGAAAACCAACAGCAACAATTCTAGTACTTGAAAGAACCAAGAGATGGCGTTAAAAGTTTCTTTAATATTTTTCTCGCGTTAAATCACGTTCTAAATTTGATCAAAATTGTAAGAGCCGTTTCCGAGTATGTCGAATACATAAGAATTGCTTATTTTATTTTAAATATAAGGTATTCCAGTCACTTGGTGGTGCTGCTTTGTCCCATGCGAATTGTAGTCAACGTTGACGCGATCGAACAGCGAAGTGAAGCACAAAGTATTTACACAGGTACAGAATCGATTCGACGACCTCCTTTGTCTACATTTGTGTGCTTCTTCATAATGTGAAAAGTTAATTTGAATGCATAAAACCATATCAATGTTAATTGTTATTTACGCATTGTATCATTTATATGATAATCTAGTGAAACCGTGGGATTCTTATATGATTTGTGTTACAGTATTATATAGCGGAATTATCCTTTTTTAAGGGTATTGTATACACTTGTGTGAAACGCGAGGTCACTATTAGTCTCCGAGATGTTATATATCATATATAGTTTAGTATGTAATATGTTTGGTATATAATGTTCATTGACCCGATATGTAAAACTTTTCTTTTGAATAGAGGGGCGTTTAGATCTATATTATTTGTTGGTATTGTATGTGTGGTCACGATTGTTTTATTAAACCAATCAATTGATGAAACAAGAAAGAGATGAAAAAATAAAAAGGGTGTTATTCTCAATTTCCAGTCAATTTGTAAAAATGTTATTATCTTCATACAAGCAGACGAAATATAAATGATGTGGAATTATGCAGGAGAACCTTTCGCAACTCATCTATAACATATATTATCATTATATTTATAAAACATGGAAGTTATGTAAGTGTGGTCGGTCTCACATCTGTCAATATCAATTCGCATCACGGTTATTAAAACGCCACATCCGCCTACGCCCTTCTGTTCATTAGGCTATGTTCACATTAGAAGTCTTAACCGCGCGTTTTTCTCGTCCTCGCAGATCCATTTTTTTATGCACTGTACGTGATAACGACGACGACGCGTCAAACGCTTCTAATGTGGTCGTAGTCTTATTCTCAGCCTTATTGTACACGACATAGGTGCTTACCCGTTTCCTGCGAGCCCAGAACTAGTACCCAGTACACGTTGACTTTTAACAATCGTGCCTGATATTTTATATTTTATAGTACATATATTCATACATTTGTTAGATAACTCTTTATGTGGTAGATAGGACATATTTACTATATTGCGTCAGTTGTGTAGATTTTTATACGAGAGTTTCACAAATATCTGTATGTTGATAGCTGTGTATGTACGTATAGTTGGAAATGTGGATTTTTGAGTATATTAGTAGTTATGTAATAAATCGCGGTGCTGTCTCTCTCTGCTAATAGAGTCAAATGTATTAAGGATTCTTTTTTAAACACATACTAAGTTCCAGGTTGATGTATATTTTTTTTAAGATTACAAATGAAATCACTGCAGAAATATTAATAAATATTACATGACTTGATTATAATAATTAAGTCTTTTATTTTCTTCTTACGTATGACTCTATTTGCAAAGAAATACCGATATGTATGGGATGCTTTTGTACGAATTGTGTTAGTTAAAAGTATTAAATAAATGTTTATACAAGTATATTGAGTATTATGTGATCACTGTATGTGCCAATGTTTATGTAAAAGACGTAGTTTAGGGCGAGAACGCATGGAGCGTTTTCAGGCATGTTTCACACCCAGTGTTCAAACGTCGTATTTAGAAAAGGTTATCGGAAAACATGTAGAGAGTATACACTTTTTAATACGTAAATATTAGGAGTAATAAATGTCAAATAGCGAATATTTACTATTTCAAGTCTTACATTTTCACAATTTATTCGAGTTAAAGGAAATACAAATGTTGTTATTACTAAAATTATCAATGAATTAATAAAACTGTATATGTGAGATTTAAGGAAACAAATTGTATGTTTAAATAATAATCAGTGTAAACAGTTGTTGAGTTGAAAGCAACGAAACGCTCCATGTGTTTTTGCACTTAGAATTATAATTGGTATCGCATTGTAAGGGATCCTGTTATCAGATTGTCACAGAAGAACGTTTCTCACAAGTACATCGGCTCGTTGAATGAATACAAGTGAACTGAAGACCGAATGACATTTTTAGTTTTCATAAAATGTATCCGTGTGTCTTGAGTAGCTTTTATTGTAGGTTTTTTTACTCTGCAACAACGTGGCCTTACCCTTTGAAATGTTTAGAATTGGTACTTCTATTCATTCAAAGAAATAATTTGTAAGTACGTTCACCCTATAAATTATAACAATTTTGAAAGTCACAATTTTACAATATAATAATTATTATGTCTACGCATATTGTTCTCACGTTGTGAAAATATTAACAAATAGAAACGGGATCTCATTCATACGAAATTTATTAAAATTTATAACGTTCACGTTCGACATATTAAATTTTATTATTAATTTTGAAAAAAAAAAAAAAAAAATTTAATATGTCGAACGTGAACG
>DWIE01001323.1:0-11114 GCA_018248235.1 Choaspes benjaminii
TATGTTTTCAATTGATTTAAACACTTTTATCATTTTTAAATTAAGAACTTTTTAAAAGAGCCTCAATGCCAAATCTTTGATAAAATTCCTTGGATCAACCCCTGCAATGGCATTTAATGTTGTTACGCTATATTACTCGCATAGCGTGACGAGATTACTGACGTTTTATATGAAAACCGAGGTAGAATAGTGGAGTAGCGCGCAGTGTGTGTGCTAATTGAGCGTTTCACCACGCGCCTGCCGCCGGAATGCGCGGCCGCTGCACATTCGTTAGCAATATTCCACTAACGAACCAAACTAATAGCCATTAAGTTGAATAACGTAGCACTTTGCGCTTCGACTACCATACACACTAGTGACACATGATTCCTGATTTGTACATTATATTGGCGGCGCCTCACGTAAGAGTGAAGCGTGAAGTATGCACTGTTCAGCGTAATTAGCATCTGAATAGTACTCACTGTTTCCAATTTAAATTTCCGTGAATCATATTTATTATTATGCTTTCAGTACATTTGTCAAACATACACTTATTATAGTGTCGTTGTTATTCTTCAGGAAAATATGTTTTCTTCAGGTTTATATCTTATGGAGTTAACTTAAAAAAACTAAAATCGTCCATGTCAGAATCCGATGATTGACTTAAGGGGATCTTAGCACTTCGATTTGCAGAGACAAGAGCTCAAAGCTCATTTTTTAATTCATAATAATGTAATGTATTGTTATTAATTATCAATAATGTAAACTTTATTTTATTTCTGCAAGATTTACGATACGCTTAAGTATATAGTTTTCCCTGAATAAGCGGTGACTATTTTAGCGCATTATACCTAAGTATAAGTATAACCGTTGAAACCTGTGGATTGTTTCTTTTTATAACCAAATTTAGCATCAAATAAGAAATCTAAATATTAGTTATTTATGCTATACGGTGGGAGCTGTGGTCTAATACTATTACAATGTAAATCAAATAAGGTTATAACGAACTTATGCGGTACCGAACAGACATACAATAAAATTGCGAATAAATAAATATTAAACGAGCCTACGGGCTAGATTCAGTGATTGCATGCCACAAAAGCAACGCAGCGGCCATTATGTGGCCCATAAATCAAGTGCATTGAAATCTCCTTCCTCCTTCGTGTCGGTGAGCCATCGTGCAGCGACGGATATTTGAGCCAATACACCGACGAACCGCCCGCGGTAAACTATACCTCCCAGTTAACCGTAAAATTTACTTAATACGTGTAATAATATACCTATTCAGTACTTATCCACGGTAACCGAAAAATTTGCTCTCCCGGTATTCGCATAGATATTGTTACCACTGATAAATATTCATTGAAGTTCTGCGAAATCGCAACATCCTTCTAATAATTGTTCAGAAGATGATATATTTTATGAGCAAGCATTCTAATCACGTTGTAGTAATTCGTAGAGTTACAGAAATATATTTAAATCATGATCTTTTTTATTACGCAAATCCTAGAATTCCTTTGAATACGGGCATAGTTTTGTGCTTTCTGTTTATCCTACTGGATCTATAAATAAATGACATCAAATTTACACCCATTTAAAAGGCTATGAATACAATAGCAGTAGGTTGGTGTTTGCAGCGAGTTTGAAACGACATCCATCGTATACTGCGATATAAATAGAAATCTGCTCATAAATAAATATTGCACATCTTATAGCGCATCATTTAAGTTTTTTAAATAACTGATATGACTGATTTTATAATATCTCAAAATACAGGATCTTGCACTACCTTGAAGATGAAAATTCTAGTGTATTTATAACGACGTACAATATAACCCCGTGGCGCCGACGTTTATGGGCCGATCTGTGAAACGTGAGGTCGCTAGTTCGCTGATCAGCTGATTCCTGGAGGATCCCCGCGGCGAGACAAAAAAACGGATTTCTTTCGTGTCTGGAAAACCTTTCGGGGGGTAGAACGTTCATGTTCGTCTGAACCGATACCAGCGTTACACCTATTTGTGCCCTTGGTCACAGATGTCATGAACAGCAGTAGCCACACCGATGTATGTTACTTCATGACATTAAAAACAATTAAATAAGTTATTTTATTATTCCTACAATAGAATGACAGAACCAAGATTTATTAAAGACCAATAATTTTCAATTTCATTAATTATTGATTGTTTTACTATCAAGTTTATTTTGCAGTTATTATTTATGAGCGCATGCCGGCAATGTATATTAAAAACTGCAATAAATATAAAAAAGCAATTTTTAAAAGGATAGCCATTTTAGACTGCATAGTGAATGGCTTTTGCATGTTGCATTTTGTAGGCAGTGAAGCTCCGACCGAACTCGGTCTCACTCAATATTTCTGTCCGCTTGAATACGTTATAAGTGTCACGACTGTCCAACTTGCAGACATAAAAGCTGAAAATCATTTTGATGCTGCCATATGATTATTTATTTATATCAAACAAATAAAAGGTAACGCATCTTTTAGAGCACTACATTCATATTCTGAACGAATTTAAATTGGGGATTGATGATGCTCTCGAATAATTTTAGCCACTTCACGCAGTATCTATTATAAATAATCTTTGTGACACTAAAATATTCTGAACTAGTAATAGACCGAATATGGATAAATTATACGCTTACTTAAGTTCTTTAATAATAATTATAAATTAAAGTAGCAAATACAATACATATTACAGTTACAAATGTATATTTTAGTGATGCAATAAAGTTAAATACATTTATTTAATATCCTTTAATATTCTCGTAGCCCAATGATTCCTAAAAACTAAAAAAACATGATCAATAGTTATCGTATTATTGCTATTCAATTAAGTTTGTCGTGACTCGTTTATGACGAGACATACTTGTAGCTGTGTAGAGAGATATGGTGCAGCGAATAGGCGCAGGGCGACATGTTCGGGTTAATGCCTTGCCTGAGAGACACGTCGGTCGGCTCAGCGAAACGTCAAAGGCAAATTGAAAATTAATTTATGCTTGCAAAATTTCATATAAAGCCCGCACAGATTGCAAATGTATGGAACGATACTTTGTGTTCAAAGGTTATGACAGAATAACATGAATTCAAAACGTAATGTCGATAAGCTGCTAATTATTGTTATGTTATAGTGTTTTTATTTTATTTTTCATTTCATTATCTTTCAATGTAATATATCATCAGTTAACACTGTCATGAAATATAAATATATGAAATTAAAATATGTTAAAAGTAAACAATTATATTATTACAGCTGTTTATATTTTACAGTTACCCAAACAGTTAATATAAATTATGAAACTGTATTATTGTCATTAGTATAATAAAACATGTTTTTGAAATTATTTTGTTTAACTTGAACTTTTTCACACCATTAACAGATTTTCCTATATAGTGTTACTTTTGGACGAAAAACAATTTTAAAGCCTTCTTCGCATGTTTATTAAAGAGGATCAGACTCCAAAAACGAGCCTGTGTACTTACTATCCCATATAGTGTGTAGTTTATGACTTTTCTACAAAACCTACCTATGCAGTATCACTAATATTGTATTTGTAGCATATTGTGTTAGCTTAAAATATCTTAATGACTGACAATTCAATAAGTCCTTTAAAAAATTCAAATTGTTAATTACTTTTATATAAAATAAAATGTAATGACAACAGTCAATATTTGTGCTTTATGCATTTTAAATATATTTGTAAACATTTCTTAATTACTCAAGAGACATACTCACAACAATATTAATAGTTAAAACAATGCAATACGTAGGTGCTGTATATTAAATCAAAGTCAATAGCCCCCGTCTGCGCAACGTAAAGCCTCCAAGACAAGTTTCCTAGCGAGAAAACACATGATAACAGCACCAATGTTCATTCATTCCAAATTCTGGAATAACAGCGACTATAGATATGCAATGTCAAAAACTTTGCGATGAATAGAACTTTCTGGTTTAATTAATGTAGTTCCCCGATGAATATATATTAGTTAATTGCGGAAAACATTGTGATATAAGTATCTGTAATGGAAAAGAGAAATCAACACATTTTTTACACAGACAACCATAGAAGATAACGTAAATTACGGCAATTAAGACGGCAAGACAAATATTGTTTATATTTTTGCCACAAAACAAAAAACAGGCAATTAACACACACTTCATTTCCGTTGCGTGCGCTTTGTTCTCGGGAATGGACGTGATCGTTGGGAGCGGGAGGGCATCAGAGCTGAACGCACTCGCGGGAGGGTTCGCAGAAAGAGTCGTAAATACTCTCGACGCTGCTCACTTATAAATTAGGATCATAAAGCAGTTGCCGAAGTTTGTTGGCGGCACGACGACCATAAAACAACGCTTACGCCTCAAAGGGGATACGCCGCTCGTCTGCTACCCCGTTCGCGATCTTTCAATTTACTCGGATTGCTGTAATGAGACATAATTTCATACTCATCCCCTCTAATGTAATTTGTAATTGGGATATAAAACATTCTTAAAGGGACATCAGTGTGTCTTCTGCGATTTTAAATATTAATACCTCGATAGTGTATTTCGATACGTTGAATGGATATTTGTGATTCTGTTTTTGCTGTTTCTTTAAATCATTAGAGCATCAAATGAGAAGGAGCTGAGAGCGTAATAGAAGAATATAATTTCAATAAATATTGGAATAGCAACAGGCCATACAGTTTACCTGATATTAAGTGACTACTGAAACAGTGCTATCGTTATATTCGTTGTCGGTCACAAGTACATTGCTACTCCTGAGGGCTAAGTTGGTTGCCGCATGTGTCATGTGCACGTTGGCTGCCATGCCCTTCAAGTTCATACACAATTCATAAGAGCTAATTCACAACAGAAATACTCGTAGGTATGGTGTTGGTACTCATCCGTGCGAACCATGATGGATTCTGTTACTGATACAATTTAAAAATCAATAGTAAGTATAATTAAATATATATATTATTTAAGCATAATGTATTTTTATCCGTGTAGTTATGGTTATTATAGCATTAAATTAACATAATTTTATTAAGCTACAGAATATGTTTAAGAAAACCTCTACCGTTATAACGAACTTGGAATTTTCATTTTTAAATAGAGCGAGAGTTAACGGGACTCAATAAATATTTATAGCTACAGCGTAAACGTGATTGTAGTTCAAATAAGTAAAAATGTAGGGAGTAGTAATTTTCATATTAATTGCAATTTATTACGTACATGAGTAGTTCCATCAAATTAGCTATGTTCGTGGTGTAATGTAATATTATTAAAGAGCATAATGGCACAGCATTAATTCAGTGTCGTCGATAAAATATGTTGTTCACACATTGGTATCCGCAAAAATTACTAACCGATGACGCCAATTAATCCACGCTATGTATGTAAAATGTTAATGCAAATACTAGTGCGTTATAGCCCAATACATTGTATCCAATTTATTCCAGTCTGCATCGTAATATATTAGTATGTGCCCATTTTGTCATCGGTCCTGTATTAGCGGCAAGTTATATTTGTAATAAATAGGCAGAGAATAGAATCATTTATACACATACTTTTATTCACGGCTTTTCCCTTTGGGGTAAGCAGAGACAATTATTTGACTGAATTATTGCCATTACGATTGTGACAAATCTCGTGTGCTTTACATTCATTAGTGCTTTTACACAGACTTGTCGGTTTTCAGTCCTTCGCGAGCGTCTCTTTATCGCCTTTACTATTCACAACATCCTTCTAAACTATTTTAGTTATCCTGCTGTTATTTATCCTTTCAATGTCACCAAACCAGCAAAGTATAACATTTTTTAATCCAGGTCACTACATTTTCATTTTATAATAGATACAATAGATTAATTGGTACAGAATTGCAATATTTTATAGCAATTATAAGAGAGAACTGTTTACACATTATAAAAATAAGACCCTGAAAGTATGATCATGATGACATGCCAAGTATGATCATTTTGAATATTGTATTTTATACACTGCAATAATCATAGTCACATTTTATCTTGTACTTACAGTACTATTGGTTCTACAAGCTAATTATATTTAGGTGAAGTTTTAAAAATGAACGACTGATCGCCGTACAATTGGGAAACAATGCTGAAATCTCCCCAATATGTCAAAAGTACAGAACAGATAATGAAATGCGAATTTCATTAAATTGCCGCTGACATTTGCAAAAGGCCAATACATAATAGCATTACGAATTAATGAGACGTGTTTAAACTTCTCTCCGTATTTCATTAATGAACGCCTGTAAAATTTAAACAGCGAATTGGTCAAAAGTCTGATCTGCAGCGACTAGTTAAGTGGTACAATGAATCTAAAATTGTCGGTGGCCTTGACAATGATACGATATGAACTACTTCTATTTACTGTTTAGCACCAAATTGTCTTGAACCTTTGAAATGTAGTATGTGTTTTATTTGCATTGTTGCATGCATTGCATGTTTTTAATGATTTTTTTACATAATAAAATAAATGATGTGTGGTATTTGAAACAGATTTATTTTAAAATTAACAAACACAATAATACTAGTAATATACAATGTGAAATATTCAATAAATAAGCCTCTTGGTTTCCTAAAGAAACTTTATATGACAATCTGTAACTAGAAGGTACGAAAGTGTCTTTGTTGACTGATATGAATGTCCCAGAGTGGTTGTTGGAGACAATTATGCTTGAACTAACTTTGAGGACTGCAAGCCATGCCAGCGGTGAGTCAGGTTTATCGAGTTACTTTAATATTATACTATTACCTATATTGGTTATGTTTATTATATCTATGTGGCTACAAAATTAGTTGAACAACCTGCTGATTTATTTAATATAATATCTTTAATGTTACGGGTGGTAGAACATGAATCTATGAAAGTAGTTTTTGCACTACTTATGCTTCGGTGTAAGAGTATATATATACATATAAGGGTGATAGCCAGTAAACGTAGAACACGAAGCGTTTGATCTATGTCCTCAGAGTAGCACCGCATCTCTAGTTACAGATGTAAGTAGCAGTAGCTTCTTACCATCAGATGGATTGCTTGTTCCACTCGATAGCATGAAAAAATGTTTTTACTTTTATCGTAAAAAAATTATATTTGTAAATAAAATTACTGTTTTTCGATATAAACCATAAGTACATCGAAAAATTTACACTTTATTAAATGTTATGCGGATATGATAGCTACTATAAATAGGACACGAGTGGTTCTATCTTTGGTCTTTGACCTTGATCGTAAATGTAACGGGTTGCAATAGCCTCTTATGTGAACATGAAGTGCTCCTTTACTGTACTTCGTAACATAAAAAATAAACCTTATAATAGTATGCTAATAACTTACTACAAATACTCATTAGCAGGATCTGAAAGTCCATGACATATGCAATATTTTGACAAATTCCACGGAGGCGAGTGCGCCGCAATCGGCAAGGAAGCTCGAATAGCAGCACTCCAAGTTAGTTCAAGCAAAGTTGCTCCGCGTCCCATTCGAGAGCCGGTAATGACAGCTTACTCACTTTTAAGCGCAGATTGTAATATAAACATGAAGAATATATTTATACGTACAAGTACTAACCTTTCAAACTGTTTACGTGGTTAAAATAGCTAAAACAATTTGTCATTAATTTTTATTTCATTAAGTATTAGTCAAAAATAAACATTAAAAATCTGAAACGAAAATGCCAAATAAATTTGACATCTTTGATATTTTTCAGTAACATGCATAAGAAATAACTATTAAAATGAGAAATCGTCGTCGTATTAATTTTTGTGGAACCGCGGAGTCGCGTGAAAGTCATTCGCGGAGGCGAGTGGGCCGCAGATATAAAGCGCCCGAAGACGCAGCCCTCCAAGTTAGTTGGAGAAAAGTTCCCCCGAGCGAGTCCCACTCATAAAGCCGGTAACGACAGCTTACTCACTTTAAAGCGCAATCTAGAATATGAAGTTTTACGAATGGTTTGGTAATAGGAGTTCTGCATAATTGTTCATATAACTTGTTACAAGACACAAGTCTTAGTGGAAAATTACTCAACCAGAAGTATTTTGGAAATTAACATAATTGAACTAAATACGTACCTAAGTAATATATTCAAAATACCTTTTAATCAAACCTTATACGTTACAATACGCACAGTATCGTAGAATGGTTCAATAATTTCAGACATTGTTATGAAAAATATATTTATTTATTTATTTCCAATTTAAAATTTAACATGACAAGTAACCTAATTCTTAACCATTTTCATTTTAAAAACGAGCTTCGTGAACTCGTTCAGTGTGCAGTTTAATAAATCAATTTGTTCTGGTGTTAAATTTAGGGACTACGCTTAATAATACAACTATGTATTGCCTTATCTTAAATACAAATATAGCTAAAAAAAAACGAATAGTAGATTGGCTCGGCTAACACTAGGTACGCAAACGTGTGGTAGGTACAATCGTAGAAGGAAGGTATGTGTAAATTATTCAGTCGATACGAGGCTCGCTCCCCAGGGCTTTGAACAGAATACCAACATCTGATCCGTGATTGCAGGCGATAAATCTTTATCAATCCCAGCATCTTGTTCGCAGAAATTTTAAATCGTTTTAATAAGTTTTAGTTATCTTTGAAGTGAAGATTTTATATAGTATTACTTTTTACCCTTTCTTACAATAAAAGCACGAATGTTATTTCAGTTCTTGCAACAGCGTAATTATGCTGCATACATTAAACTATTGAACATAATGTTGGTGAGGGAAGACAAATAATTTGTTAATCATTTATTTATATCTATATATAAAAGAATGCACTGCGCTATTCTCGCAATACAGTTGAGTTAAGTCTCTTTATGTTTTTCACTAAATACCAACTTTTATAGGTCTACCTTTAAAAATGATAGATTTACACACAAATATTTATCCCATTTTGCACCACCTCAGGGATTGAATTGTCAAAAATCTTTTCTTACTATTCATTAAGTTTAAAAGAAACCCGCACGAAAAATTTCAGGATCCTAGCCTCCAAACGGTTGGTTGATATGTCAGTCAATAAATTATTCTTTTATAAATAATTTATATAAGATTACTCGTCTTTTGTATGCAAGAGAAACCTTTGAATGAAGGAAACACTAAGTCTCCTTAATGAAAGAACACAGTCACAAAAACTAAAGCCCTCTCTCTGATCGTGCTGCAGACACACAACTAGGCCATAGCGAGTGAAACGTGATACGCAATACTAATCAGCACCTACGGGGGAAATCGATTTTAAATATACATTTATCATGACAACACTGGGAGTGTTATTTTTTGTGTCTGTTACATGTATAAACTTGAAAAATGCATTTCAGTTGACTATTTCTATAATCTTGATCATAAAATATCTAGAGTGTTGCTTGCTTGCGCCATGTTAGCAATTATTTAGGTATAGCTGTATAATATACAACTTTCGAGATACATTAGAAAATACATTAAATATGTATTATAATAATCTTGGACTTTGCTCCTTAGTGTTCAGCCGAGACATGGCATGAAACGCAAATTGATCTTCCTCACAATTATTTTTATAAGAATACTATATTATACACCCTGCCCATTTATATAGTCGCAATTTCTGTATATCTATAATATGTTTCTGATGTAGTTGCCTGAAGAAAATCGCTTGCAGCGATAAAGCCTAATTATATTTTAACCTTGTTGTCCTATCTCAATTATGTAACGTATAACTATGGTGCAATAAAGACTTTTTTCTTGTATTATATTGTATTGTATAAAGAGCCAATAGTCAATAGCTAACTTATCGGAAGTTAATACCTACTTTCATTAAACATTTTCAGCAACAATTACTATACAGTTGGAAAACCTGCAGTAACCTCCAATTGAAAATTTACTCATCTCATTTATTACTAATTCCATTTACATCTGAACTTTTACTTTAAGTGCAGAATAGATCATTGTTTTAAATCGCAGAATCTTTTTACCATACTGACACTCCTTTTAAGGGAGATTAATCTTAAAATAATAATTATTATTTTTATTGAGAACCTTAGCATGTATACGATTATGATATACCTTATAAACCATGAAGATATTACACAGCTAAAGTTTTATGGTTTGAAGGTATCTAAAAATTGCAAATTTAATCAAGTCACGACAAATTAAAAAAAACTGACATACATCCAATCTTGGGAATTATAGAATAGAAATAAATCAAATTAACAATCGCTATATTAACTTTCAATTGGATATAGTATGTGGAGTATTTTCAGCAAGGAGTGAGAAGACAACAGAACAAAGGGAGTCATGATACCGGAAAGAGCAAGCAATCAGGCTGTGATAATAAAAGAGCACAATACGTAGTGTGCACGACTCATTATTCGCTGGCTATACTCGGCGAACCGTTACGGACACTCCTTGTTTAATACTCTTTAGTGGAAAAATGGATTTGTAGGTTGTGTTACAATTGCTTTTCATGCTAAGTCGAGCAATCAAGCCAATATTATAATGGCGCTCCTCCAGTCTCCTCGGTTACCACGTTGTAATGTATGGGTAATCTTGTTACACGCATCACACGTTAGTTTCCATATTCTTGTTTTTAGACTATTATCAAAATATCTGCTTTATTTTTCTCTATACAACACAGAAATATTAACACAAATCGGTGATATGCTATACATTTGTTAAATAAAATAATATTCTTTACGTGTTGTATTAAAAACAAGGTAAAATGTAAAGAATTTAAAATTATGTATCGGATCTGTTATTTAATCTGTGACATAATACTATCCATATCGTGCGTACTATTATATTACTGGTATGCATCCATATGCAGCCCCGTTTATTTAATTAATTGCCCCACATTTAAGCCCCATGGCTTAAATTGTAAATCCTTCGATATATTTAAATACCGTTTAATTACCCATCTTAAAGTTTCAAAGGAAATAAAACAGGTTCTAACCTTAAACGATAATAAAGTGAAAATGAAGATCTTTTTAATTCGTCAGTAATAGATACACAAAAATATCACTGACTCCTCTAATACGCCTATTTACCCGAAAGTGTATACAGGGGTGCTATTCCCTTAAGCAACAGCCACCAATCATCGCTGCGTCAGCGACGAAACACTTGTCACTTAAATAAAGTT
>DWIE01001324.1:0-11113 GCA_018248235.1 Choaspes benjaminii
CAGCCTTCTTACTAGCAACATCTTCCTCCGACTCCTTCTACCAGCATCCTTATAACCAAGGACCCTTCGGTAAAACAGTATTCTTAGATAATTTTTAAAAGGTTTGAGACTACCAAATTGCCTGATTACTGAAAATTGAAGTTTAGATAGGATTAGTTAAAAAGATTCAAACAAAATTGTTATTTTTAATTTCGTGTACGTAATTGTATTTTTGTGGAAATTCACATAATTCATATCGAATGTATTTGAAGTAATAGTACCCTGTCTGTATTTTTATGTGTATTGTGTATTATTGTGTTTTTTAAAAATTGTTTGAAAATTTCCTGTATACAGTCAAAACAGAACACTATTTCTCTGCAATGGTCCGGCGAGAGCCTGGCCTGTTGTTGGGCTAACGGCAGGATTGACTGGCGGGACGGCGCCGGTCGAGTCCTACGGCGGGTGCAAATGCGTTCCGGTGCAGCCGCCATGCTGCTAGCCGACTACCGCTCCACGGGTGCTCCTGATCTCGTCGCCGTGTCTGATAGAGGCGAAGGTAGAAATTGAGTTAACGATTTTCCGACGAGGGATAAGATTTCGGTTGCCTTCTTTCCATTTTGATTACTTACTATTTTTATTAAGTAATATTTATATCTAGCTCGAAGGGCCAATATATTTACCAAGTAACTTAACATTGTAAGCCATCTTCTGGGGTTTCAATAATAGAATACTTACAATAAAGTAAGAGATCAAGTTTATAATTTTATTTGCGCAGTGTTGGGTTATCCTCCTTACCAAGAAAACGCTGGTTTTAATGCTGTTTCAAAGAAAATTCCGTCTGAAGAAGATCGTTTAGCAATCACAGAGTTAATGAACAAGAAGCAGGCGCTGATGGTGGAGTTGCAGCATTATGAGGCAAACGTTGCGAGTGGGAACTCCAGTTTGGAAGTTGGGGACAGGCCCGCCACTGCCATGCCGACCAACACTCGCTTGCATGTTGCCATAATACCTGATATTGAAGAGGTAGGTGATTTTTAACTAATAGTTGTGGTATGTTGCCAACATGTTATTATTTATATCAAAACAGCTGGGTAGTATGTTGCGCGGCTTCTTCATCCCAGTATAACACTAAGAAGCGGTGAAGGGTGGGCGAATTATTCTGGCCTGGTGGGGAGAACACTGCGACTCACGTATTGCATCTACTGTGTCGTCGCTTTCAGGGTGGTATCTTGTCCTTATTGGAATTGTAAAGTACAAAAAGTATTAAAAAATATTCTGTTTGGATAAATGAATTTGACTTTCACTAAAGACAAAAAAATGGCCTGCAATATTAAGTACATATTGCTACTTATGTATTACCTTATGTTACATACTTACCAGTCTTATTTGACGTAGGTATGTTTTAGTCTAATTAATAAATCCCGGTGCATTCTAAATCTAATTTGTTCAATTGATTAACATCACCAACGTTAGACAATTATACCAATGGTAAAATACTAATATGCTACAATCCATATACCTACATTCTGATATCACAGGGTTGCTTAGATCTGGCAGTATCAACGAATAACGAGACAATAGTCCGAGCAGCTTTAGTGTTGGCCGAAGGTTTATTTGATAATGGAGAGACGCAAGCACGGCATCCTCCGGTGTCTCACCTCCGTTCCCTCCTTCACATTCCGCTACGTCCTCCAAGGGATATCCCAGTTGATGTCCATATAAAGGTTTGTAAATTGATTTTGTGCAAAGAATAATTGCAATCTAATTCCAAAAGTGAAAAAGTCTAAAGTAATGTTTTTTAAATCGTTGTAGCTGTATGTAGTTTCATGGAGTTAATAAACTTGAAATAGATTTTGTTTTATTTAAATATTGTTCGAAAATCAAGTTAGTTTATTTCACTGTAGTTTTTCCTTGAAAATTAAATAAAGAAATACTGTTTATAAATATAATACTATACTGAAAGTGAACACGTATTTCAGGCGCTAATTGGATTCCCAGATAGCGAGCAATTTCATATATTTGAGCTCACAAAACAACTCCCGAAATTCGCGTTGTACACACTTGCTCCATCTAGCGTGATCAGATCCAAGTCGGATAGCTACGTCACATTCAAAATAACAGAAAGAGTCCAGCGAATTTGCATCTGGCTTAACCAGAATTTTCTTTTGGAAGAAGAAATGGAAATGGAGAGTGAGGATACAAAAGAGCTGCACATCAGTTTCATGAGCTTGCGGGACAGGAGCAGGTTGGATATGGACTTCGGGGCAGATGGTCAGGTGAAATTTGTTACACCAGACATCAGATTAGCGGGAGACCTGATACATAGTCTGGCGAATTACTTAAATTTGTCCGATTTACAGGTAAGCTGTGTGATTTTTTTTCAATCAGATTTCATTGTTTTGGTATGCTTGCAGTATATTTCTAGTTTAGGTTAATTTCGTAAATAATTACATTGGTCCTAAAACACACCATCCACAATGCACAGTGTAAATTTGCACACCTTCAAAAGGTATATTACAGCGGAAATGTCTCAAAATTGTACCATTAATATTGCAATAAAGGATTATTTATTTATTTCTATTTATAACAATGGTGTAATGTTGACAATGTTCACCTCTTCAAGTAAATACAAATGAAGTATTTTTAATTTTTTTTTATTATTAAACAGATAGAGTGATGAAGGTTTGGAGTAATAAAAAACACTTAAATTATTTTCACTTAAATAATCATATATTTGCTTATACAAAAGAAACTTATCCACAATCAAATCTCAGTTTCAGTATCACTGGCCATACAATTCAGCGAATCCAACGCACTTGATGGGGTTGAAGAAGAACATGTTATTATGGGGCGCCTCTTTTTGACTGATGGCTTTAACTATTTCCTGGCCTATGATGCCACCAAGTACTGCAGCAGCTGAAGCTACTATACCATAAACATCTATAAACATATCATCAGTTACAAAATTATTGGGAAGGGACACCTCTTTAACAATCTCATCTCTCATTTTCAATAGGATGTCAGTGTCTTCTTTACGTTTCGCCGGGTCAGGATTCCGGTTGTACTCATCTCTGAATCTCAATAGGATCTTCATTACGAAGTAAGATGGGTCGCCACGTCCACGGCGCAGACGAGACCTATACTCAGGCTTGGACCAATCAGCAGACAGAGCATTCTGAAGAGGAACATAAATTGCCCGACGTTTCACTGTAATGTTAATAGTTTCAGGTTTTATCTTCTTACCCCTTTGGCTGCGTTTCAGAGGCTTAAATTGTGTTAGCTCCTCGGAATACTCGTGGTCTATCAAGTCGGCGAACATGTACCCGAATAGACCCCAGACGTCTCCGCAGAGGAACTTCTTATTGTTGTCGCGGCATATGTTGTTGATGCGTTCCAGCGCTTCCTGCTTCTGTCCTGTTGCGCAAACGATGTCGAAAGTCGCGAAGAAGCTGTCGGGCAGCTCGTCGACTGGTTTTGTCTCGGTGGATATATCTACCATCGGGTTCAGTGCCCTCGCCCGCCCCACGGAAACTTCTGCACGGTTCTCACCTATCTTGTCCGGCGGCGCTAAAAATTGCGAGTATAGATCGATTTCTGTCAGCTTCTCGCTGTCAAGTAAGCACACGCTCTTAACTCCAATTAAAATAACGTTTTTCGCGATCTCAGCCCCGAGGCCGGACATACCAATGATCAAAACCTTCGCCGCTCGCAAACGCTTCTGCGAATCGAGTCCCCACAAGCGAATTTGGCGATCGTAAAGTTCAGCCTCAGCTTCAGAAAGCTCCATTTCATTGTTTTCCACCATTGTTATGTTTAAATTTTATGATGATTCAAATATTATTCACTGCTATTCTCGCGTCCGCTAACAAATGACAACTGTCAAAGTGACAACCGGTACCACGCTAGCGTCTCGCGTGGTTACAGATTAAACACCTATACAAACGGCAAAGAAAATTACGTACGGTACGGTCAGTCGTCGGAACAAGAAGTCTTTGAAGTATAGATGTTTTATCGAATATATTGATATTTTATTTTACATTGTATAAATATTAAACTCGTCAATGTTTTTGTTTAAATTGCTTTAGTAGTCGTAATAATTTCTAACTTTTTATATATAAGATTTCCGCAAACATTAATTCTAATTTACGTTCGTTTTTAACTATTATATTTTATATTCCAGTCTACAGCTAAATTTCCGGAGGTAGAAAGAAATCTTCGCGACGAAATGATTATTGCTGCTCAGGTCGGGGAAACAAGATCGCGCTTAGCCGCAGAAACAGCTGAGAAAGCCCAATTAGTCACTGCTTTACTGCCCGCCGCTCAAGATGCAGCATCTTACGATTTAAAAGAAATGCTAAAACGGTACAAAGAAGTTATAATGCTGAATGAGGAATTATTGACTGGGTGCCACGTTCGTCGTGCGACGCAAGCGCAAGCGGTTGCTTCTCTTAAGAATTTGCACACTATTCTGCAGCAGGCTGCTAGGTTAAGAGTGGGAAAATACAACAGAGGCGTGGTAGCAGCATGCAGGGAGGCAGTGCGCACGAACAATACAGAAGCCCTCATCAAAATAATGCAAGTGGGAGATTCGTAAATGAAAATATTAAATAATTTAAATTGTTTATTCCTCAATACTTTCATAAAAATAAATTATTGTCCTATTCATTTATCCTTATCAGTCAATATTAAATAAAAAGAAAAACATTTTAAAATCGTCAAGAACAAATTTAAACGTAATACGATCCATAAACACACATAAGTCACGCCTGTATTTACCCGAAAATGTAGGCAGAGGTGATTATCACCCACGTTTCGCCAGTTATGTTTAGGTCCCAATGTAACAGGTAGCGAGCCTATTGCCACTTACCGGGCACATTTCCAAACTCCGGGCTACTTATTGTGATTTTTCTAGCCAGAAAAACCTAATAGCACTTTGTCCGACCCAGGAATGGAACCTAGGACTCATTCTGGCAGTCACGCTTACGGCGACTGAGCTAACGAGGCAAGGACACACATTTTTAAAATTCAATCTTAGGATATCGTAGTTAAGGTATACATTTCCTGAATCGAACATCCCATAAAGTAACAGTAGCAATTTTCTTTTTAGTATTGTTAAAAAAAAGAAAAAAGGTAATTTTATTACTTCTCTAACCTAAAACAGTAGCCAACACTTACAGAATAGGTAAAACGAGGCACATTTTATGTTAAAATCGATAGTTATATTTTTTGTACTTAGCTTCAGTGGTGTAACTTTTACACTATTTAAACTAGGAAGTTTTTGAAACTGTACTGCTTATTATGTGGCTCCGTTACATACCTTTCAAAGAGCCACAGATTTTTCTAAATGGTAAACAAGCTAGATTTTGCAATTCGATGACAATGTGCTTATTTTGGGTAAACATAAACCCAATTCTACTATTCCCCAGATTAAAGACACGCATCAAATCGGAAACTGAGAAACCGTGTCTCGTTGCGGTAATCAAACTTGCTGCCTCACGTTTCACAGACCAGCTGATCAGTCTACGCTATGGGGATCACCTTAAGTGTTTATAGACACTCCCTAGAGGGTCACGTAATCTGCGATCGCACACGTATATCCCTTATACAGTTATTTGTTTGGTCGCGTAATGCACGTCGTCGGCGCTGACGTTCAAAAGCAACCTAGGTTCAGACGGCTTGGGTTCTAGCAACAGCAGTTTGATGGCAGCTAGTCTAGAGCATATGGTCTGCGCTTGGGAGGGTGTTGGCGCTCGTATGTTGGCAGCAGATTTGTATGGACGGCCGTCTAGCGCTACAATAGCCGCGGCTGTAGCTAGCGCACGGGACAATGTGGTCTCGTCGGAACCCGTTCTCTCCACCTCCGCCGCCACGGCCCGCAACAGCAGCCGCTCGGCGGGCGAGCAGCAGCGGATGGCGCGCACGGCCGCGCCGGACGCCGCCTCGCCCAGCGCCAGCTGCACCTCCCGCAGCCCCGCGCGGCCCGCGCCCGCCAGCTCCAGCGCCCGCGCGCACAGAGCCAGCGCTCGCCGCGCGTCCCCGGACACCGCTGCTACTTTCCTAGCTATAAGTTGCACAGCATCAGCGGTAACGTTGGCGCCAGCCAGCCTGGTGGCCACTATACACTGCAGCTGGGTGTGCGTGTAAGGCGGGAAGGTGAGTCTTGTGAGGCCAAGGCGAGAGGCCACCCGCGCTGCCAGCGCTCTCTCCGGCAAGTCCATGGTGTTGGCGACAGCCAGCACAGTCAGCAAGGCCGTCCTGTGCGCTGCCCACTCCATTATGCTGTATAGGACGTCTTGTCGCCGGTTGCAGAGCGCGTCCAATTCATCAACAACCAATACAGTGGGAGTTCTTCTTGGGCCAGGGTTGGTAAACCGTTTTTCTAGCAGAGAGCAGGCTTGTTCCCATACTACTGATTTGCCAGTGAGCTGCTTGTAAATTTGGACATATGCCTGCCTTGGTTCTGCAATCCTCATACCATTGACCTCAACTAATTGGAAATCGGGCAAGTCCACCTCTTCTTTCAAAACCTTCAAAGCAGAGTTCACTGTTGCAGTCTTTCCAGTGCCTGGTACTCCAGATATGTACATACATCCACTCATTCCATCTAACAATTTTGACCTAACAAATGATAATATCTCATCCATTTGATTTTCCCGACCTGGAAGGGACTTGTTGTCTTTTAGAAAATCATCTATATTATCAACCGAGTGTGCCCTGGAGTGTAAGGTTGGAGTCAGCTGGCTGGTCAATATTCTCTTTGACACACTTTTAGGTGTCCTGCCAACAGATGCTCTAGGTGTCCTGGGTGTTTTAGGAGTTTTTGGGGTCTTCGGTGTTTTAGGAACTTTGTATTCATCTCCACTGTCTTCAGTTTGACTTATTTTCCTTGCCAACTTCCTTGGAGTCCGTTTAACAGGAGATAACTCTGGTTCTAAATATGATACTGGTTTTCTAGCAGCTCGGCAGGACCGTGTAGAGTATGTCAATTTTTCTTCTTCAAAAACTAATACTTTCTTAGGTGTTTCTTCATATGACCGTCCTTGTGAAGTCTTTCTCTTTGGAGTGCTTGGTGTGTGTTGCCGTATAATGAGAGTGGGGAGTTCGTCATCTGAGTTTTCTTTCAACTCCATAGAGATCATTTCTTCTATGTTGTTGCGGATTACCTTCTTACTGCTTTTTGGTGTGTCCAATACTGGTGTGTGCTCGTTGCTTTTGGAACTATTTTTCTTTGGGGAATCCCTATCATTTTTATCTGCTAAAATAGCCCTTTTAAGCAATAACTTTGTTCCATCATTTTTACTGATACTCCAATTCTTCTCTGTTAGCGATACTCTACCCATTCTCTTCACTAAACTGGTCGGTGTTTTTGGTGTCTTTATTTTTGGAGTTGCAGCATTTTTATGTGGAGTGGAGGGCAAAATGCCGAGAAGTTGCAATGCTTTTCTTTCATCATCTAACACTGGTTCAATTTGCAATTTTCTCCTACTTACAGGAATCAGTCTGTATCGACAAATGTAATGGTAAGGTTCACTTTTCATAATGTCATCTGTGTCTTTTGTGTATGTGAGCGTAATAGAACATTTCTTGAAGAAAGTTTCTATAGATACATCAGTGTCAAAAGGTCTGTGTTCTTCTACTACCTCTTTCTTAAAAAAATGTATAGGTTCTGCATTGTTTAATGATCCCTTAGGGAGGTCTTCGGGTTTTGAGTACCATTGCACCTTCGCTCTAAAGGGATTTCCTGAGTTGGACGAGTCCTCGTAAAGAGAAATAATTCGCGCTGGTTCGCAACCTTCCTCTGTATCCGGTTCCGCTGCATCCGCATTCGAAATTAGAACACAATCTCCAATTCCAGCTACTATGTCCTTAAACTGGAACTTCTCGTAATAGAGAAACGCCACATTTAGTTTCTGGCCATTTATAATTTCATCACTCAGCCACTTCACAGGTTTAGGTATTATCTTCTTTCTAGGCATTTTTAGACTTCTTCCAAATTTCTTTTTCAGTTCGTTAACTTCATAACTTTTCTGTTATAAATATTTAGTTTTAATTTAAACGTCACTGTCATTACTTTCGCGCCAAAGTTTTACGTTGCTTGATGTGTCCAGCTTCTGTGAATATTAAGCCAAAAGAATTACTAAAAACCATAACATTTACTTTTTCTCCAATTGTTTGTAATATTATAATTTATACGTTACAAAACCTACAAAATCATAGTATTGTTTCGCTTTATTATGTTAATCGTAATGTTGTTGTGAATTTTGTTTAACTATTATATTACAAGCACAAAAAAAAAGAAGCTGACAGTGACAGTTACATTGATTTGCCTGATTTGTCAATTGACTGTGTTGTGGTGTGGTGATATTTTTGTGGTTATTTTAAAAATCGTGTTTTATTAAACATCTAGAAACATGAAACCAAAACAGAAGAAGTTTTCAAAGCCCACATTATCTGAGAAAATAGCGGATGCTTTGACGATCAAGCCTAGAGCGGACATCGAGGATGACCATGTATTTAATACTAAACCTAAAACACTAACACGTGCGGAGTTTGGATCTTCGGATAGCGAAACTGAGGCTACCATCAGTGACTTTAGACGGCAGAATGCCGTGTTGTTGAGTGAGGTCAGTAAGAAATACGCGGGGCAAGTCGTTTCAAAGAAGGACCTGCAGAATAACAGTAATACTGCTGAAAGCGAATCCGAACTCTCAGGTACGGATCAGATTAACGAGGAATCTGTTCTTTTTGGAAGTAAGAAGAGTCCTAAAGTAGAAAGCAGTTCTGATGGTGAAGAGAGTGATGATTACAATATCACACAGTTTAAGAAGCAATTAGAATCATGTGATGAGGAAGATGAAGATGGATCGGATGAAGAATCTCACGAGGATGGTTCAGAAGACAATGAAGATGGTTCAGGAGAAGATGAAGGATCTGAAGAGGAAGGCAATGGCTATGACATCAGTCAGATGGAGGAGCCAGTTCTGGAAGAATTCAAGCATGTGAAGAAGCAGAACATTTCGGAAGAAGCCAAAAAGGGCAGCTGCGTCAGAAACCAGCTGCTGCTCTGGGAGGGTTTGCTGGAAATGAGGATACACCTGCAGAGGTGCATGAACACAGCGAACAAAATGCCCATGAGTGAATATCACCAGGAGTTGAAGAAAGACAGTGAATTTACAGCTGAATGTATGAGCACTGTGGATAATGTAGCTGCCGTATTAGAAAAATTTTTAACTCTTCAGAGTATGCTGTTCAAAAACTTTGCTGAGACCAAGACGATTTCTACTAGTACCAAGAAGAGGAAAGGAGATACAATACAAGAAACTAAAGAAGACAGCGACGAGGAGATCCCGAGTGACACAGATAATGAAGAAATACCATCAGACACAGATGCTGAAGATAATGAACCAGAGAAGAAAGAAGCACCAAAGAAAGTCTTCACAAGCAGTCAGAAGAAGCGCAAATTAGAGGATTATGAACCTGATCTTGCTACAACACACAAAGCTTTCAAATCCTTCAGGGACACCACAATTCAGAAATGGAACGAAAAAACCCGCCTCGCAACAGCTACCAACATTAAGAATGCCCCAACCAACACAATTCTTCAGCAAATATCGTACATACTATCAGACAGAAACAAACTAATACGACGCACACAGTTGAAGAGGTCAGAATATGACATCCTTGGTTACAATACTCCTTCAGAAACCGAAGCCACTGATCAAAATGGTGAACTAAATCCGGTGACAAGGGATCGAAAGGACAATGATGAGTATATCCCGGAAATATTTGATGACAGCGATTTCTATCATCAGCTGTTGAGAGAATTAATTGAATGTAAATCTGCAGATATATCTGACCCGGTACAGCTAAGTAGACAATGGATTGCGTTACAACAAATGCGTAGTAAAATGAAAAGAAAAGTGGACACAAAGGCCACAAAAGGGAGGAAAATTAAATATGTTGTACATAATCAGTTAGTAAATTTTATGGCGCCAGAAAAATCACTGACCTGGAATGAGGAGAGCTCTAATGAATTATATAGTTCTCTGTTCGGCAAAATGTTCGAACAGAACACCATCGGTGTTAATGGTAATTTGGAAAATGGGAAGACAAAAATGTAAATTATTATTGTTTTAATTTATATGTTTTTCACTGAATATAGAAAGGTTTATGAATTGTAAGAAATATAACAACTTGTTCCTATTATTCTTTTTTTTATTGATATTAAAGTAGCATAGAGGCATGCAGTTCCCCTAATGTTAAGAGACCACTGCAGCCCATGACATCTGTAACCGCAGATGTACACCTGAGGACATAGATCGAATGATAGATTTGCATATCCTGGCTATCACACCCTTACAACAAAATAGTGTGAACTCTACCTACTGTTTCACGGCACAAATAGGTGTAACGGTAATTTCTACCCATAAGTAATAGGGTCGAGTCAATAGACATTTCTAGGCACATTTAGTTACTCCTGAGATTTCTTCTATCAGAACAACCCTGCAGCACCTTTACCCGACCCAGGATCGAACCTAGCTCCGTTGCAACTACTGGGCAGTTACTTGTTACTAGAGCTTGTGGCATTTAAAAGTATTATACAATAACATTTTATAGAAACTTGTTAGGATACCATAACATTTTATAGTTAGGATGGTGGTTACAATGTCAAGAATTTAGTCAACAGCTCCTTTTTGTAATAATTCTTATGGAATACAAGGTGACATACTTTTTCCAATTCTTCCAAAAATAAAATCAAGTAATATTATTGTCGTCAAAGCAATGTGACCAGTAGCTCAGTTAAATTTGGGTGTTGCCAGCTGCTTGTAACAAATATGTTCTACGCTGTGGAGGAAATAGACGACAAAGTGGTATTTTTTTTTAACAAAAGCACAATGGGCATCATGTGTAGTAGTGGGGATTGTCCTTAACATAGGTACATTGATTTTAACTTCGACGCAGCTTCAGTTTTAGGCTGTGGAGGAAATACTCATTGTAATTAGGACAGGAGTTATTGTACTCGGAGTATGAAATTATTTACTATGCATAAGTGTTAGTATAGACTAGACGTCGCTCAGTGGTCGAGATTCGACCATTTCATGTAAAAACAAAGGAGACATATGATCAAATATGT
>DWIE01001325.1:0-11113 GCA_018248235.1 Choaspes benjaminii
GGAGACACCGGCTCATGTGTGGGTACTTTCATAAATCTGTCGGGAGATATATGAGAGCGCAATTTCCGGTATCCGGCCATTAGCGCCGAGCTTTTATAAGCTTAAAGCTTAGGTTAAAGATTTTCTGGGTAGTTTAATGCGAATCTTGTAATAGGTACGATAAATTTTCTATAAAGTATGTGATTGCATATTAGTAGTCGATTCGGGACCTCTTAATGTGTATAATTTGGCCTAATGTTTATTTGTTGTGTCGTAACGTTAATTCCGGCGAACTTCAATTAAATATTGGTAAAGTAGTGATATTTATATGTCAGCTTTTATACGTATACAAGCGCACCTACGTCTTTGGTGGCGTCATATAAATTTTCATCCTCTTATTCACCATTTTAGGGTCTGAATTTCCAAAAATCCGTCCTTAGTGCTCACCTACAGTGTAAGAGGAACCCACATTCAAAGTTTTAAAGGCCCTGTTTGGACAGTGCGTTGATATGTCAGTCAGTCAGTTATTATTTTTAGATTTATATAGATAAAAATATAGACGGTAGATAATTTATTTTAAGGGGGTTTTGTATTTAAAATAACGTGTGTATAAGAGAATAATAAAAGGTACGTTAAAATTGTAATGAGAATCACCAATTCGTGACAAGAAAATAAAACCCTCGACTTATTATTTTTATCGTCCGTAAAAAGGTGTGGGACTCCATGAGGACCCTTCTGCGATAATTCTTTAGCGATTTCTCAATTATTTACAGATATTTAGCCTTGAATCCTTAAAAATATACAGTATGTATAAAATGACCCTTACTTTATTCTTGTTTCGTAGGTGATTAATTTCAATGAAGCTAAATGTTTAGAAAAGAAGGAAGGCCATAAAGAACCTACCCGTATTTAATAGAACCTACCAATTAACTGACTGAGACTTAAGTTAGAGAGAGTTAAGTGCAATATATTAGTTGTTTATTATTCTTTATCACTAATTACTAGTTGTTTTACTAGGACCGAACTGGAAATGTTCTAAGAACATTCTTTACTATTAAATTTAATTTTGATATACATAAAAATTTCAATACATATTATTCAATACAAATTTCTATAAACGTCTTAAATTTAGACTTTTTAATATTATTATTATATTTTATATTATACTTATAGAAATTTAGTCCACAGACTGGATATGTATTAATTCATTTCATTGGTAGTAGTTAATAATACGGAGTGTTCAGGTTGAATTCATAAGTAGGCAATGATTAAAAAATTAGAGACATTTGTTCCGGCTGTCCGTAGCGGGTGCAATCAGTATGACAGCTCAACCGAGTTGCAGCTGCAGCCCCTCTGTCAGTCACGAACTGCTCAATAATGCAACAATGCAAACCCATTGTCCTTTAAAAGTACAACACGAAATAATATTATAAAATACAGGGGATCGACAGGATGAATGAATTGAATTGAAGTAGTAAAACATTCATAGAGTTTTAAAATTATAATGTTTAGGTAATAATCTATTTTTATTATTTAAAATTAATGTAGTATGTTTAATCTTCAATATCAATATTATATAAAGGTGAACATATAACAAGATGGGGCAAGAGATAAAGGTGTGGTGTACAATTATATTGCTTGGTAAATGGCTTATAAAATATAAAATAAAACTAAAAATAAAATAAGGCACTACTGGTCTTCCATTACACAGTATTTAATATCAATTTCATACCACTGTGAAGTTTTAAAGGCAGCAGCTTTGTCTTGTATATTTATGTGTGGACTTTTCACACGTAAACCATATGTTATTGATATTGAAGATACGACAATTATATTATGTACTGTATTGTATTTTTATATCTGGTGCTACGATTACTTTTATACTACTTTTAATATCATATTTATAGCTAAATAAAGATGTTACAAACATTTTGTCTTATTGTATTTATATAATACAATTGTCTTCTAATAATGGAATTAACGCTTGAAGAATCAGTAGGACTATTTATATCCATCGCAAAAAATCTTTCCCCAATTAAGGCAACAATCTTCATAAATCAATTTCCCCCGAATTGAATGTCAATAAGTAGGGTCGGTTGTTAAACGACGCGCTCTGAAATAAAACTTTCCGGAGGGCGGAAAGTTCTGAGCAAAAAGAATATTTACATTAATTCTCTTCATTATGTTTTGAAGAATAATCATGGGCACCGTTTCCTATTCCACTCTCTCGATTGAGTTTTTATTTGAATATTTTTTCCGTCGTCCCCGAAGTTCGTCTCTGTGCGACAAAAGGAAGTTTTTATTAGCATCTTAATGATTTTACGGCGAGTCCCGGTTACAACAGCCTTTATGTTGTCAGATTTTCTTAAGTATTTTTTGGCGACTTTTTTGCATCTTACATTATTAAAGTTTTCATTCCGTCGCTTAATGAAGCTCATTTCTTCTGTTCGTCCGGGCCTTGATTGCCTTTGTTTTGCATAAATGCAAGATTTCTATAGGTTCTTTCTAGCAAATCGAGTAAGTTCAAAGACTTGAAATTTGTTCTCCGATACGGCAATTAATTGGTTCCTTCGTAGTCTGCTACTGCTTTAGATACTTCTTATTTAATTAGACTTTGAACAAAAATTTCGATGCAGTACGGTTTCCACTAATAAATATCAATAAATGTTAATGGAATGGTTAGTATTACGTTACATGGCATTATTAATGTAATATACTTACTTAAAATATTTATAGAGCGTTGTGTAGGTTAAATGTTCTTTAGGAATATAAAATATTCAAGATAAATGAAATTCTGCTTTTACATTCTGCATTACAACAAATAAATAATATTTATTTATATAGACTTTGAAAACATTCATGGCGACTCGTCAACAGTCAACCCTCATTCTGCCATTTACTACTTTTCCGGGTCTGTCTTACGCACCACAAAATAATAATTGTCCGGAAAATCGACTGAAGCTGTATGTAATGTTATGAGAGGAAGGCTGCCGTTTTTCTCGGGCCGCAATTGAGTCCGAGATCTTGCTTTCTTTTTAATTTCCCTACGGCCTCCTAATGAGGTCCCTGCGGAGGCGGCTCCGCGCCGTTATCTATGATATTCTTGAGGTTGATGCTTATTGTGCGTGTCACTGATGACTTCCCTTTTTATTATCCTCTCGAACACAATTCAGCGGTCGCCCAAATGAGTTCTTCTCATTTGCTTTGCTCTTTTTATTTCTCTTGATGGCAGTTTACTTCGCGGCGGGCTTCGTTTTTATTTAATGTTACTGCTTTCTGTACGCCTAAATACAACATCGTGATTACCATGGATTAAGGGCAAATTTTCTAAAAATCTCAATAATTAGTGCGAAGGAGACATAGATTCAAATAATTCACAACAAATCACCCGACTCCGCCTTCACTTATCTATTAGAATGAGGGATTATAGCGGGTTCAAACATTACACCCAAAAGCTGGGTGTTATTTTCACTGGATTGTCCAATATTGTCACAATCCCTATGGAAGGGCAATTAGAGACGTGTTGCGCGTGACGGGCACGTGTCGCAGATCCGGGCTGCAGCAGCGGAGCGCTGGCGCACGCGCCGCCTCGCACACTGCCCTCATTACACCCCTAATGTTTGCTCTGTGCGCAACGCGGCCTGACACTCCGATACCGATATGTTTAAACAATCTCAACGCCTATCTCCCAAATGACAACATTTACATATAACCGACATTACGAAGGATTATTAACTAATCGCGCTGAGACATTACTCTTTTTACGTTAACGAATTCCCGATTTAACACGACAGATGTTTCTCCGACGCCCTAACGCGATTACACGAGGCGTCGCTGAATTAATAAACGGAATTGCAACTGAAAAATTTCGGGTATCAAGCAAATCCCCATCGAGGAATTCACTTCATTTAAATATCGCATTTTTCTTGAAGATTATACCGTACGACAGCTATAAAAGAAAACAGGAGACCCGCCCCTCGATAATGCGACGAGTCTGAGGAATTTTTATTTCGTTCAAATCTCTCCTGACATAGGTATATTTTTGTAAGATCGCCTGGAGATTTTAATACCCGATTTTATTTAAATTCGTTTAGGCGTGCGGGCGACTGCGCCCCTAGACATTTATCGGGAGGGCGTGATTGTATTTATAAGTAGAAGGATTTTCTGAGCTTCCTTACGTGTAGAGAATTAGCACATCTATAGCCCGTCATGTAAATGTCTACATAATATCAACCAGTATAGAAAATTGACGGCCTTCGTGGCGCAGACGCTGATGAGCCGGTCTGCCAAAAGTGAGGTCGCTGATTCGATCTCCTTAATGAGTCAACTTTTCTAATTTGTTTCGTGTCAGGTACAACCTTTCGGGTTGTACAATTTCAACTAGGTTGGTACCACCGTCACTCCTATTTGTACTGTGAAACATTAGTGTTCACTACTTATGTTTCAATATAAGGGTGTGATAGCCTGCAAATACAAAACACAAGGCGTTCGATCTGTAATTACAGATATCATATCATGTCATGGGTATCTGCTTACCACAACATAAAAAAAACTGTCAATTGACATGGAAAATTTTCCATTATGATAAGACGATCTAGATAATGACGTTTGTATTGTTGTTGATCGAATGTTTTTGTTAATATAATTATAAAATAATTGTTGTGGCCCAATATACAAAGCATGAGATATAAATAACTACGACAATGTTATAGTGGTTAGTTTTAAAATTTTCCTTCAACAACTATTTGAACTGTCTACTTTATTCAAATGCATACTAGGGGCTGACAATTCTACCTCATCAGTCACTTAGTGCGACATGTCATACAGTTGCATCGCACCGAATATTGCGAGTTGAGCGACCCTGGAACACGGTGATCATTCTTCATTTAGATGATCACCGGAGCGCAGGGCAGTCCCAGGTTAGAAGATATACCCGTCCCCGTCCCTTGAAGGGAACTTTGATTTGACCGTTGGTGGCGATATTTTACTGTATACAACCGAGTTTTTTTCTAAAAAACCTTTGACCGACACGTTACAGATAATAATTTGATCCCGGCCTTACTAAAATTACGGACTTGACAATACACATTTGTAACATATTTATCTATATTTTTATACAAAAGCTTATTTATAGTGTTCAGTTTTTGGCTGCAGTACTTTGCTATCTATCTTTACTTCTCTATACCATAGACAGATCGCGAAGAAAAATTACGGTAATATTTCGTGTCGTTGTTGTTTCTTCCATCTCAATGAATTTTACCGACAAAATTTTCCTTGCCATTTGTTTCCATCGCGCAAGATCTTTTCGTATGAGGCGAGTTCTCTGTTAATATATGTGCCCGGAATACCGTGGTCATATATTACGCCGACCTCTGCCGGACCGGACATAACAATCCTCGATTTGCTATAATATCGGTAGCGTGTCTTTGTTCGTCCGGGCAGGGCGGTGGTAGGAGCGAGTGAGACGAAGGTGGTCGGCGGAAAACGCGGGGTGGCGGCGTACGTGCCGCGTATAATAAGCATTTCATGCACGGGGTGCGGGCGCGGGGTCCGGAGGTTACGTAGGTACCATTTTCCGTAAGTCGTGTACCTAACCGGACCGTACATTATGAGCCGAGGGTCAGCGCCTGCCGTCCCTGTCGCGCCCGTACCACCACGAGTATAATTTCGCGTGATATATCGTAGACACCGGGTCGCTGTGATGGACCTCTACGAGAGACATTCCTACTTAATAAAATTCACTGTTTGTTTAAAATTTAATCCAAGTGTAGTTACACGAAGTCCATTACAATTTTTTTCTTTTTAATTCGAACTTAGCCGAATACTTACGTTTTAATATAGCGTATGAATTACATAATAAAGCAAATTAATAGTCGTATTACCCTGACACGCTGAAATTTCCAAGCAGAAGTTATATGAAGGCAATAGAAGAAACATATGGGGTGTGTCGATAGCGGTCGCTGAATTCATCTTCTATCTATACGATTTATACACGAGGAGGCCGTAAAACGGAACAATAAAAACCCAAAACAGCAATAAATTTCAAGCAATAGACGAAAAGGTTCGAGCGCGCCTTATCAATTCCCACCACGCATACAAATCTAGCGGCACAATAAACTTATGACGCAACTTTCACTTTTTCACTAACGCTGTTAATAAAAATGACTGATTTTATTACTATAAATCTATTTTCTTGACAAATGCCTAAATTAAAGACAATGTTTACAAGCTATTAACACTTAGTGGACAATTGTGCGAGGGTTACAGGTAGGTAAAACAAATAGACAAGTCCACTATCCCTTCGTGGGAGGGTCTTTTAAGGACAAGGAAATGCGGTTCTCGTGAACACCAGAAGGTGTTCTTTATGAATAAGTTACATCATCTAATTGAAAAGGTATTAAGATGTAGACCACTTTTAGTAAATATTCAAATGTTATGTAATGGTCAGCAAAAGGACAGGGTAAGGACTGAGCATATTCACTCGTATATAGCGCACTAATTGAACGATAAATTAATCCATCTTTTCAACTAAATATAGAGCTATTAAGTGTAGATACTACACACAGTAGGAGATGTTATTACGTGGACACAGCTGTTAATAATTCGTGAGTGCGGTCCGGCGCACTCACAGCGCCGATTCATTATCGTTACGACCTCAGCTCGACGGAGATATACGGTATAGCTCCCTGATTGACCCCACATTAAAAATTACGCACATACAAAACGAGGAAACAGGCATTACTAACAGCTTGTGCCACTTTCTTTGCGTTCGAAGTTGATGAAAAATGTACAGCACAAGACAGGCAATCGATCGTGATTGCGGCTATTTCATAACGAAGGTTTCAGATTGTGTGTAAGGGTGATTCGGGAACATTTAATAGCTTCTTTGATTCGTTAGGTTAATTTTGAAGAGGCTCGAGGCGGGCGAGCTCCGCAGCGGTCGCCGGAGGGTCGAATAAATATGTCCCAAAGAGTTAAGTGGGAGCGAAGTGCGGAGCGGAGACCGCGTCCGACGTTTGCTCTTCTACTCGTGTTGTTGCACCACTTATTACACACAAAGTTCTGTTAAAGTTTTCTCCGACACTCGAGCGCGAGTTTAATTTACACGATAGTGTAAATAAAGCGGGCGGAGTGGGAAGTTTCGCGGGCAGGCGAGCCTTGGCTGCGACACCCGGCTGCGGTCGAGTGATAATAACGTCCCAGCGACCGGGACTTCCTTATTAATCGGGAACGACAAATTTTAACGACAAGAATTAATGAATCTCGTTACATGGGTTAATCCCCAGGTCGTAAAGCGTACGCGCGGCAGTTAAGGTAAGAGAAGGGGATCGCCATTCTTCTGCTCCACCTATGCTTCGGTAAGTAACATATTTGTTCATTATCTATCTACAATAAAAAGTGTTATGCACGATTGCGTTATAATAAAAAAATACATTATCACGCTTAAAAGACTCGGAGTAATACCTACTAAAGCTACTATTGTTTTTGTTTATTTTACAATAAACTACTAGATCAATTAATGGCTATGGCTCAGTCCAAGAATAAAACAAATAGGAAAGAAATAAAAGTACAATACGAATCTGAAACTCGACCTCAGTGTCATGTACCGGATGCAACTATTACATTAAAACTATCCAAATGACCTCATAATTTTGCAAAAAAGTTTGTAAAACCTGTCAATCCGTTTAAGAGACTTACATGGATATAAAATATGTTTCAAGTGTCACAAGAAAAATTAGGTGATCCTTTGTCGGCCTGAGAACGATTAACAATGCTGGGAATATTGTAGTTCAATTTGAAATTGTTTTTAGATACTATAGGTATACCATATATAAAATGTTACAAATATTTTAGGTTGCCTATAAAAAAATCATTTTCAGAGGATCTAAACTTCATCCAGTTTTCGAGTACTGAAATGGCAAGATGAAACGATTGCGAGCGACGGCTTGACTGAGGGCTCCAATATATATCGCCCAGTTAACGAGCATGTGCGAATGGAACTTTATTGTAATTGCCTTTTGTAAGATCGGGACAGGGTCATTACGAACCGTCCTCGCAGGCTAACCCACTGTTTGCCGAAACTTTCTTCTACTCGTGTAGGACGCCTTAAGGAGTATTAAGGTTTGTTTTCAAGTTGTTTAAGTTTATCTTTTTTAATTGCTACATATATGTCCTTTTATATATAAAAGGTGAATTTGCACGGCATCATTGGCTCTTATCGAGATTGTGATTATTGAAGCTCCAGTGTTTCGATTTAAATAATTTAATATGTACCCAGGATAATAGGCTTATGTTTTTATATGTACTATATTTTATCCTGGCACCTAAATCAATTAAATTTTTACATGTATCAAACATATTTCAAAGTTAATCCATCGTTCAGAAGTAACGCGAGAATCTTCGGATATTTATTATGCGGATAAGAGGAATCGTCTGGCGCAAACGTTAAAATTTCAATTACGTTTAAATGAAACGTTGATATTGAATCCTATCAGCGCGAGGTAATGCGTGTGTATTCATCAGGTGAAGAGCGTGCGGCACATTAGGGGGCTCCGGCGGCCTCAAAGCCAGAAGACTGATTATGTCTATCCGCAATTTCTCTCCGGCCCTATTCTCGCGAGCTAAAACTAGCGAGTTTTCCACCGCGCTATTAAGCGGTCGCTTTTACATTTGTCCTTATAATGGAAATGTGCTACTAATTAATTTAAAGCGAAACTCATTTATGTCGAAATGCGTGTCTATTAAGCGATGATGAGATAACGCCTTTTTGGTGTACTCACGTGTTTTGCTCTGGATTGCGTTAATGTTTATATTAGTTGATTTAAACATATTGAAGTCGGAGCCTTCCTGTTTTGTTATATTTATCGAACGTGAAAATTATACGTGGTCCGGTTACAAGCCCTCACCCCATTAAGTAAAGGCGAGCTCATTCTCGGTAAGACTAATCAAATAACAGTCTCCCCATCGGGCTCCTCTCGCCCCCGCTGCGCCCCCGCCTCGCGGCCAGTGGTCATCTCTCTTATCGATTGTGGTGGAATTCGTGCACAGAATGCGATATTTCCCAGCACTCGCTACTCGTTCCAAGACACAATAGAATCAAATATTATTTCGAGCTTGTGTGGACTTTCTAGTAAAAGAAAATACATAATCTTCGAAAAAATATTTAGAATGTACGTAGGTATATAAGTGATTATGTAGGCACACATAACATTTTAGGTCCATATATATAATAGTAATAAAATATCAATAAGCCTTGAAATGCTTGAAGAACACGACGACTACGCGCCTAAAGGAAACTGGTCTACATTTGATTTATCGATGACATTAGTAGAGTATCAGGCGCTTTGCTAAGTGAGATACCACTGTAAATATTGTTAGTATTTATTATTATGTTGAAAAGGTATTGTATAATACATTATAATGCTGTATACAGCACTATAGTGCAATTTCTAGTTTACGTGTTAATAAATTAAGAGTTAGTGCAGAAAAAACAGTTTTATTATTTTGTATCACATTTAAATAATTCTTATAAACAGTCTAACCTTTGCTACGCTAATTCAAGATTTACATCATCATTTCCGCGATTACTTTTAACCCGAGACTAATTGCGATTTCAATCAGCTTATGTGGAGATTGTTTTAGACACGAACGCCGGGACGTTTGAGTCATAAAGCTTTCCATTGATATTCTGCTAAATGGTGTCCTTTGTATGGTTGTGAGCGTTGTCGGTAAATCCATGGAGTGGGCACCGGCACTGCACAGCCCGGTTCGTTCCGCTATGTAATTCTAATGAGTATTAGTGTCGTTCGTCTGCTGCCGTCTATCCCGCTTTCTGTGCGACTACCTAATTTGTTACTTGGGATTCGTACCGTCATTTTATAGCGCTTAATCGCCACCACTCAGACCTATTTCTCGTTTGCTATAATGCGTTGGCATTATAACTGGCGCTTTTTGGTTACTGAAATATTATTCTTTATATCATATGCAAGTCATTCCAGGTATTACATTTTTTCAATCATCAGCATTACATATATTACTTCACGCCTTTCTTTATTTTTCATATTTATACCTCATCTCAAAGCTAAATAGAAAGATAGAAATAATAACAATACTCGTACTTTGATTAATAAAGAATAGAGTGTATATTGGCATACCAGGCATTTATAAAATAAAATGAGATAAAACGGAAGTATGGGTAATTAATTAGATTATATAAAAATCTCGTATACTATAATTATAAACTTGAGTTTACTGATAGATTTGAATGTTGTTTTATGGATCTTCAAAGAGTCAGATAAATATATTTTATAGTCGCATTTTGACTAACTATGTATTCTTTACACACAATGCACGCATGCATGCAGTCATGCGTTTATTTGATTTGATACAGAGCATTGTATAAATATCTGAACAGTAATCTAACCGCTATTAGAGCATCTATTTACCACTAACCAATACCGAAACGAATACATGCTAGTAATCTAATGCAATGTTTATAGTTAGCAATAAGGTAGCGCTGCGGCTGACTGTACCTATATCGCTTCACTGGACTGTGAAAATGATTTTGATTTGACCCTTTGCAGGGTGCTTCTACCGCAAAATTACATTTCCATCTGTGAATTTGCTTATGTACGTGACACTTAATTATAAACATTTATACATCATGTACCTACAATATATTGCAGTATACATTGTAACGGTGAATTTGTGCCGCAACATGAAATCTTATTTTTAATTTAAATACTTTATTTGTATGAAGTCCTCGTATCGTACTCCAATGTCAATGTGAAGGAATTATGTTTCTTTTTGTTACTCTGAGTGTTATATATGGATATGTTAGTAATTTATATAATAATGGATCAGAAAACAATACGAGGAAAATTATTTTTCATTATTTCTTAAGCATTATATTTTATCACTTTTTCCACATTTCTCTATCCATTAGTGTGGTACACATCATTGCGCCTGAACAAAGTATGACAGCTTTTCCCTATCGGCGAATGTGTCGAAGGAGATAATTTTATTCAGAGAGAATATCTCGGTACGGCTGATATATTCAACAGAATATTCCCATATGTGCGTAATTCTGTGGAATGGCAAAAAAGGTCTGTTTGAGGGGTGAAATATGTAAATT
>DWIE01001326.1:0-11112 GCA_018248235.1 Choaspes benjaminii
AGATAATGTACTACCTGGATCGATTGTGATCACTGATCAATGGAGGGCGTATGGCACCGCATTGAGACAAATCACAGTGATGGAACACAGAACTGTAAATCATTATCTTAATTTTGTCAATCCAAATGATCCTGAGACCCATACTTAAGGCATTGAGGGATTTTGGTCAATATCTAAGAAATACGTTAGATCTACTCAACAACTTAAACAGGATGAACACTATGATTACTTATTACAATTTAATGAACCTATAACATTCCGTAAAGACAACATTTGCATTATCTTCTCTTACTTTTTCGAAAAATCCTTAGTTTTATTTATTTTTTTTTGTGTATTTTTTTTCACCCCGAATCTTTTTTTTCAATACGGGCTATTTTGGTCACATACCGTAAATTCTTTAAATTCTGCTTTTTTATTTTTTACCCATTTTGTTAAGTTTGTAAAATGGCTTAAAAACCCCACGCCTCAACTTTTCAATAAGTTGCCTTGTGAACTTGAAAAGAACCTTATTGCACTTGCATTCAAACTTTTGCATGACGTGATGATGGCTTTGATGAAAAGTTTGATACACCATCTTCTCGGCCTCTTTGTCACAAAATATTCCTTTATGGTTTTGTTGCACTCCGTGGCTACACGCTCTAAGATGATTAACCATTCTAAAAATTCTAAATGTATTTATTTTTATTTAGTTTCTTTGTCCCATGGCCGTTATCGGCCTTGACATCCACCGTCACCATCGTACCCTTCTTAGGTCTCAAAATATTTCATTAAAAAATTCTAGAAAATAAAACAAAAGATTTGACAGGATGAAAATGTGGTCATGCAGTGTACCACATCCTGCCCTCTCCTAGAGCTTCAGATGATTCACATGAGACCAGCCTTTTACCTTCTCAATTTTAAACCATAGTCCATTTTTACTTTTTTCATTTACGTTGAGGGTCCTATAAACTTCGATTCAAATTTATCAACTAAAAAATTCTAATATAGATATTCTCTCATATTTCAATGTTTGTTTTTTAAACTTACTTTGATCACTTAAACCTCTTTTTGCTAACTGGATGTACTCTCCATAAAGGCTCGTAAAAATTGACACCTGTTTTTAATGACTTTGGGAAACACCTATTGATCTATTTAAATTTTTATTTAACTTATGTTCTATCAACTTTATCAACTCCTCGACCTTAACACCTTTAACAATCCTTTTAGATTCTTCTATCGTTCTATTAATTTTTTCACCTATTCCATTGGAACTTGGGTGGTATATTAGTGTCCTTATATGTCTAATCTTTTTTTAATGAAAATATTTAGCCAACCTCTTACTCATATATTGGCGACCATTATCGCTAATAAATACTTCAAAATATCCATATTTCCCTGCCCAATCTTCAAATAAATCGATAATGGCATCTGCATCTGCAGCTTTTACAAATTAAATTTGACTGATTCTAGGGTGAACGTCTGTCATTGTGATTGTATAAACTTTCTTTTTATTATTAGCAATCCCATCTTGCTGACCTCTATTGATCTGAACATATCGCCGCTCACTCTTTTAAATAACTTTTAAGCTTCTATTTTAGCTCCTTAAATCTGTTTTCTCTGGTCTTTATTCATTTTGCACAATTCATACTGTTTTATCACACTTTCAATTACACTTTTTATTCTTGGAACATAAAAATAATTCCTTATATTGAAATACATCACCGTTTCCCCGGGGTGCTTTCCTATATTATGTATACATTTAACAAACTTCATCAGTTTAGTCTCATCTATCTTCAATTTACTAATATTCTTGACACCTTCCATTATCTCTGTTTGAAAGTTTACACCACTTTCTTTGTTTACAAAATTTCTCACTAAAAACTCATACGCATCCTCTTCTTCATTTTCATTCATACTGAAACATCTTAAAAGGCTATCTGCTATATTGTTTTTGGACACCTTCAATACTGGTTATACTATAATTAAATTCATTTAAAAAGATTTGTCATCTTTCAATTCTAGAGGAGATCTTTCTATTATCATAAATACAATTTAGATTATCTGTCTTAATCTCAATAAAAAAAACCCTCTAATAATATACCTAAAAACATCCAACGCCTTATGATAGCGATAATTCTTTCTCAACAATCGAATAATTAATTTAATTGCTATTTAACTTTTTACTATAATATACTAAAACCCATGTTCTTAGAACAAAACTGCACCAATTCCATAATCTGATGCATACGCCTGTGAATAAAACTTTCTTGTAAAGTCTGGGAATTTACGTGTTGCTTTATTTTCTATTTCCTGTTAAATTTCTCTAATTATCTCTTCATGTTCAGTCTTCATCCAATCTTGTCTTCTTTTAGTAAATCAATAATTTCAGCCATTCTTTTATTGTTATTCGGTATGAAATTTCAATACCAATTTAATGCACCAACTAATTTATGTTTATGTTTCCTAGTTTTTATTTCCTGTAAAAACATTGGGTTTTTTAAATTTATCTTATCAGAAATTATTTCATTTTTGTTAATTATGTGACCTAAAACCTTGATACCAGACAATTATAATTTCGTTTTCTGAAAATTGATCTGTATCTCATGTTTATATAATGCATTTAGTACCTCCTCAAGGGCTTTATCGTGCTCTTCTATCGTTTTTCCGTAAACTATAACATCGTCTATATTGACAAAACATCTTTCAATTCCTTTTACAATTTCCATTATGGTTTTTTGAAATATCTTGAGCCCTGCCTTAATCCCAAATGGTACCCTGTTAAAATGATAGTATTCTCTCATGATCACAAAACCTGTATATTTTTTCGACTATTCATCCAATGGAATCTGATTAAAACCATTTCTCACATCTATAGTTGAAAAATACTCATAAACTCCCATTACTTGGATCTCTTCAAATATCCTAAGTATGCAGCTAACTTCATAAATTACCACTTTGTTAATTTCTCTAAAATCAATCACCATCCGTACTTCTCCATTTTTCTTATCAACAAAAAAATTTGGGCTAGAATTTTTTTCCTTAACTTGGCTCTATAATTCCTAAATTTAAGAGCCTTTAAATCTCATTTTTTGCTCTGTCTAATATTTTACCGTATATTATATACTCCTTTCTTAACTTGTTCAAATGTCTTGTCAGTAACCTCAATTCGGTAAAACTCGAACTTCATGGCTCTAAACTCGTCATTGTGCATTTTATACTTTTCTAATTTCTCATAAACCAAACTACTTTTATAATTACTAAATTTTCAGCGCAACATAACTTCTCAATAATCATTTTATCTAATTCATACATTCTAACTTCCTCTTTTTTCTATAATCGCACCATTTCTTCATCTATTAAAACCATTTTTTTTAATTAATTATCACTTCATTGGCAAATAAGAACTCATTTCCTATGAAATTAAATCGTAAGAACACTGTTCGAAAATATAAGTTTCAAGATAAACCGTTCTCCTTTAAATACCGTTTAATTTCAAATAGGTTTTTGTTATAAGATCACTCTCAATGACGCTATTGTCTGCTATAATTGTTTTTATAGATCTGTCCTCAATAATCTCAAGTTTTAGAATGTTTACTAATTCCTTACTTATTAATTCCTCAATGTTCCTGAATCGAACATAACTTTTATTTCTTGGTCGTAAATTTTACCATCACACACTATTTCATTGAAAACTTCTCTTGGTTCAATCATAATCGTAGCTTTCTCTTCATTGCTTCATTTTTCTTTTCATAATTACAATCTCTTGTATGATGTCCATAAAATTTATGATGATTACACCATTTATCCTTTTTTTACCTCTTTAAATGTCTTAATGTCCTCAAATACTGGGACCTTGTTCGTTTTGAAATATTCTTCAAGGATATTTACGAACGTGTTTTTATTTTCATATAAAGTATTTTTATTATTGTTGTTCTGTCAAAGGTCATCCTATAACTTGTCATAGGGGTGTAAAAATATAAATTTTTAAAGATAAAAATTTCTAAAAAAAATAATTTTGGTGATATTATATCACACTTGGTTTGTTCGTTTTGATCTTAATTAACTGCATAAGGCTTCAAATCTGCCTTCGTAATTTTTGTGATTTCTTTCTACATAGTTCTAAGCTTTTTAAAATACCTGTCCAAGCTATGCTCATTTAAAGTATCAATAAACTTTTGTCTAGTTTACCATCCTAAATTTTTCTCGAAATACTCCCACGTTTTTCGGTTTATCTCTTCTTTTGTAGCTTTAAAAGCTATTCAATACCATAGCACATGTTCTTTAATAATTGTACTAATAATCAATGAACATAAAGTTTTCTTGTTGAACATTATCTAACTTAGTGATACAAATTTCAACTCTGTCCAGATTATACGCCTTACCTAAACCTTTTCACGTATCTTAACTAAATCTCCGTCGAAATTTTTTCGTTTAATTTTTTGCTTCCAATTAAACCTTTGATAATTTCCAGGTTTTGCTCTACTGTTCACCCATTTCTCCTGCTTATGTTTTCAAAGGTATCAAACCACTCATACATATTGATTTCAGTAATATTTTCTGCTATTATGATTTCTTTTTCAAATTAAAATCCATCCCTTTTACGATATAACTTAATTTGGCTACCCGTAAATTCGCCATACAGGCGAGTTTACAGATTTTCGCAAAAAATTTTTTGCCGAAAACTTGCCAAAAATTTTACCCTTAAAAAATGGAAGAAAATTTTGAAATTATTATTAGACAGCGAGGAACTAAACTCCTGATACATGAAAATCATCTTTACAACAAAAATAAGAACAAAGACGGCACTATTCGTTGGCATGCTATAATAGAAGCTGCAAAGTTGTTATTATAATTAATGAGGAAAATTTTACTATTAAAAAAGTTGAGCACTCGCATAGTAACGTTTTAGCGAAAATAAAAAAATTAAAAATAATGGCTTCAATTATAGAAAGAGTACTTACAACATCTGAAAGTGCTTTCGACATTATAAATAAGAAGATGCCAGAGTTGTCAAATGGTGAAGACATAGGACTAATGCCTTCTGTAGATTACATGAGAGATACAATTAGACGATCTCGGAATTCGGTTATTGGTTTTGTTCTAGGTGGGCTTGAAGATAATCATCCTAAGGTTTACAGGTTGTTTCAAAAAGCAACCGTTTTCTTAGGTATGACAGTTCCGCAGAGGACAATGAAAGATTTATAATCTTTTATTCAATTAAGTCTTAAATGATTTCTAACATAAAAACTTTTGTTGTTATGGGGCATTCAAATCTACCCCTCAAGGGGTTTATCAACTCGTTGTGTTTCACGGCTATGTATTCGAGAGAACATTTCCTTTTATTTTTATTTTATTAAGCAATAAAAGTGAGAGTTTTTACATAAAAGCGTTTGATAAATGCCAAGGATTAGTAAATATGAACGTTTAAAATTTAATAACTGACTTTGAGAGGGCTTTAGTAAATGCCTTAAAAATTTCATTTTCTAATGCTGAATGTAACGGTTGCCTATTTCACCTTGGACAAGCAGCATATAGGAGAGTAGGTGCACTAGGTGATATCGAAAAATTTAAAAACGACATTTATTATAACATTGCCTTTAAAAAGATGCTCAGACTTGCATTTGTACCTATTTGTGATGTATCTATATTTTATAAAGATGTTAAAAAAATATATAACTGACAATAAAATTGAAGGAATTTCTAATTTTCAACTGTATTTTGAAAAAAATTATCTTGAAATGAATGATGAAGGAAGAGGTGTATGTCCTATATCGTTTTGGAATGCATTTGATAGTATTGAGCAGAAACTTTCTTGAACTTATAACAACGCCGAGAGTTAGAATCGCACACTTAATAAAAGAATGGAGACAACAAACCTTAATGTTTCTTTATTTATAGCCAGAATTTCTAAATATGAAGAGTTAGATATATTTAATTTTAAAAGATTTAGAATTATGCTGTTTGAGACAAAAAAACAAATCTGAAGATATTTTTGGAATGATTATTATAAATTACAATTCATATACCAGAAAACATATATGAAAATTTTAATTGAGAATATTAATTTAAACTTGATTAGTTATCAACTAAAACTTTATATTCACATTTAATTTGTTTTTTAAAAAATCAATATTTCTATTCAGATTTTAAATTTGTAAGAGCGTTTTCTACTGTTTATTTATTTTTTTTGGCGAGTTTACAAAATTCGCAAGCAAAAACCCGCAAAATCGCCTGAAGGCAAGTTTACGGGTACCGGCTGAAAACAAGATGCATTTTAAGTTGAGCGGTGTATAAATGTATTAAAAGTACAATCCGTTGTATAATCTTAAGACGCCCACATTTTTGAAAATACTTAAATATTTTAAGGGTAGGTTATAGGCAGAAGATTTTTTTAAAAGTTTTAAACGCTAATCAAGCTTTTTATGTGACCAGTTTTTTTGTACTTTACTCGTTTTTTTTTTTCAAAATTAGGCGTTGCATAATCTTACGACAGTTTTTATTTACCCTTAATAAGTAAAGGTGTTGCACTAACTAAATCTGAAAAATCTTTGATACTTTTTTATGTACAATAAAAAAAAATTTTGAAAACTAGTGCTGATTTAAAGCGATCAAGAGTAGTTGTGTCTAAATTTTTATCAGATCCTATTAGATACGTTCAACGTTCCACTGGAAGACCAAAAAAAAAGCTGTCCTTAAGAACAAGAGCAAGAGTAATTAAGCTTGCTAGAGTAAAAAATAAATCAGCAAATTTGATTAAAGCACAATTAGACTTTAAGGTTCATAAGTGAATAATAATAATACGTTTTTCTTAAGAACAAAGGAGAGTTGTTGAGGAGAAAGATTAAACGAAAGCCGTCATTAGCAAAGACACATTAAAAAAAAATAATCAGGTTTTCAGGTAAATATGAAGATCTAGGGGAGGGATGGCAAAATGTGATATTTTCGGACGATGTAAATTCAATTTAGACGGTCTCGATGGATATTGCTACTATTGGGCAGGTTTAAATACCGAAGATGCTGTATATTCGCTTAGAGCTATGGGTGGACCGTCGGTAATGATTTTGGGCTGTTTTAATTACGGCGGAAAATCATAATTGGCGTTTATTGATGGAACTATAGATAGTTAAAAATATTAAATTGTCCTTGAAAATTATCTTCTCTATTACATTATTGAACAAAATTTAGTAAATCTTATTTTCAAGCAAGATAATGGAAGACCACATGTCTCATTATTAACAAAAAACTGGTTTAAAGACAATAATATTGAGACAATGTTTTGGCCTCCATTTTCTCCTGACTTAAACCCAATTGAAAATCTTTGGGGAATTTTCTAGAATGGTTTATGCTGATGGTAAGGTGTATTTTGCATAAATTTATTAAAACAATCAATTAAAGAAAGCTGGCATAATATAAGCATAAGGTATTGTAAAAAGCTCATTGATTCAATGGAAAAGAGGCTGAAAGCAGTTATTGATGACTATGGAGGCTCTACGAAATATTTAACTCTTTAAATTTCAAACTGTCGTAAGATTATGCAACGCCTTGTTAAACAAAAAAAATAAAAACCATACAATTAACAGGTTTTTACATAAAAGTATACAAAGCAAAAAGTTTATAATAATTTTACATACATAAATATAAGTTAATTGTAATTTTAAGGGCTTAAAATATACAGATATTTACAAAAAATGGGAAAACCGTTAGATTATGCAACGGACTGTTTTTTCAATTTTTTATTTTCTTCTCCTTTGGGTTTAAAAATTTTTTTTTTAAACCTAAAATAAAGGAGTGAGATAATAAAATCGAATTGAAAGCAGAATTTGACGTAAATAATATCCTACATAACATTGTTAAAGGATGATAATGAAGTAAGTGAGTTGGAGAATAGGACTTTTAATATAAAATCTTAAAACTATAGAAGGAAGGAGCTTAGAAAGGTTAAATAGGAAAGTTAGTTATTGTTAAACATTTAATTATGAGTAAACATTAAACAAATAGTGTTTAAATGATAAATTTTACTAATTTAAGTGTTTTTAATTTTATTCATTCAAAATTTTTTTAAAAATATAAATGACCAAGTCAAGGGAGAATTTAATCATGTAAAACTAAGGGTGAAACAATTGTGTTGTTCTTAAAAAATTTAAATGTTAATTATAATAGCAGGAACCGGAACATGGATTATCACAAATGGAGGGTAGTGGAACGGAAGCTAATCATATTAATAAAAAAAAAGAAAATCAGGGTTTGAATTTTAATAATACTACAAACCATAAATTTAACTATATTTAAGACTTTAAAGACACTTAAAAATTTTATAAATTTAAATTCGATATTTAACTTTTATAACATGTTTATAGTAACCTTATAAATATTTTGTAGTTAATTTATTCCTATGGCAAAGTGTTTCGATCATTATTGCCACCTGCATCTTGCAGATGAGAATCATTTTAAACATTAACACTCTTTTAAGGCATCATTTGTTTTTTTTAGTGTTGCATGTTATTTAATCCCCTTCTTATCAGACCCTTCTCACTCTCCTAGGCCCTGATATGTTCAGTAGAACAGCCAGAGTTAGAGAAGAGAAGGTCTAAACATTGGGGTAAAGTTTTTTTTACAGTTACAGTAAATTTTCCCTCCAAAATATTTTTTTTCCGGTTTTGGAGGGAAAATTATGAAAATAAAATAAAATTACGTGAGCTTTTATTTAGCTGGAAGGTTGAATTTTCTATAGTCTATTTTTAAATACATTTTGAAACTCACTAGTAACCTCATTTTTTATCCTAATCATGTTATTTGATAAAATGTCAATAATAATATACGAATTTTCCTCAAAAAAAGCATCAAAAGCATTAAGTCTCCTATTTGTGTTGTTATCAAAGTCAATTTTGAGTAAAACACGATCACCAATGTTTAATCTTCTCTCAACTGTATTCGGATTACTGTTTGCAATCATATTGTCCCTGTATCTAGAAAAATGACTTCTTACTTGTTCTTGAACTTCTTGAGCGGGTTGTAAAGGCTCATCAGTAAAGATCCAGGCTTCATAGTCTTCACTAGACATTTCATCTTCAGTCTCAGTTTTTTCAAGATCTCTTACTGGTAAATTTAAACCACTTTGACCGTGAAAAACCATAAAAGGTGATTTATTTGTTGCCCTGTGAATTGAAGTATTGTACTGCCTACTATGGTAGGCAAAACGTCAATCCATCTCTTTTCTACCCCAACATTTAAAGCTTTGCTTAAACGTCTTTTGATTGTCTGGTTAACCCTTTGAACCTGTCCTTGGTCTCTAGGATTTCTTGGTCTGTCGTGTATAACTGTTACGTTCAGATTCCTATGGTAATCATTTAACAGGCGGTTTCGAAATTCCTCCCCATTATCCGCCTGTATTGATTTAGGAACTCCGAAATTCATATAAATGAATTCCAGACACTCTTTGACCGATAGAGCACTCTTATTGATCATCTTGAATGACCATAGATACTTAGTGTAAGTATCCATTACATTCAAGAGCCATGCGTAACCATCATTGTGGCCTGCATATCGACGGAGGTCAATACAATCCATCATAAACCTGTCAAATTTACAAGTGATTTCACTCACATGTATGTCCTCAAGAGTTGTCAATGAATTGTTCCGTAAACAGGACTCACAATTTTTGACGTATAAGTTAATGGCACTAGATGGTATACCGTAGTACTTTCTATGGACGATGTCCACCATCTTGTTCATGCCAAGATGTGAAGGCAGATGTTCTTCTGTCAAAATCATCTGAACCACTTCGCTCTCAAAAGGAAACACAGCTCTTTTAAAAGTACCATCTCCTACTTTATAGCACAAGAGGCTGTTGACAATCTCAAAAGCACTAGCTTTTCTTTTAAATGTTTTTTTCTGGTTAGTAGTTAAACCAGGTGGGTATATATCATCTGTTAAATAGTTTGCAATTTCTTGCTTTTCTTCTTCGGTTCTAATCTTGCGCAAATTAGCCATTAAAAGGGTGTGAAAATTTTTTTTAAAATTGCCATAAAATAAAAAAGCTATTAAAATATTGGAATAAAGTGTGTATATGTGTCATGTTAAGTAGGAAAAAACGTGTTTATGATGTAATTATTTATTGAGTTTTACTTCTTATCATATTTTTACTGAAACATATGTCTCATTGGCGATTGTTTAAAATCTACATCGTAAACAGATTAGGCGTGTGAGACCTTTGATATGTTATAAAAGAGATTATGTAATTAAAATAAAAATAAAAGCCACTGATTGCTTCACAATAAAACCCATTGGTTCGGTACAATGAAGAGTTGTAAGTAACGGACTTCACGACACGACAATATGATATTTATATATATTTAGTTGCACATAATAAAGATGTAATAACATGGACTGAAAATACTAAAATCTTGTAAAAAAAACAGTGTAAACAAAAAACATTAAACAGTAAAAAACTTTATTGTAAAAGCATTTTAACATGTTAAAAACGTCTAATTATTAAATTTTGTAAGAAGGCTGGTATTACATGGGGTTGGTATTACATGGGGTTGGAATTACATGGGGGTCGGAATTACATGCGACATAATTGTACCACTTTCTCCTTATTACCAATTAAAATTTTTGCCCTGTTACTAGATAAAATTTCGATTATTTTTGCTGGGTTAGAATAAAAGGTGGAAAATTTTTTTTTCTTTGTCTTTACATTATTATCAAAATCTAATGCAACAATTACAAGATCACCTATATTAAAATTATATTTTGAAACATGAATCAATGAGTGTCTGTCCATTCTAGCCAAATAATTTTTATCAATGGAATGTGTTGATATAATTTCGACTTCATTTAAATTTTCTTCTATTTTATTATGATCACTAATTCCATTAATGTCTGTAACGTCCATAGCGACGGTATTAACTCCTGAGCGTCTAAAAAAAAGTTGAAAAGGTGTAGCTTTTGTTGCAGAATGGAACGATGTATTATATAGATAGATTACTTTATTTAAAAACTTTAACCAGTTCTTTTCATCTTTTACTCCCGTCAAAATTTCATCCTCAAAAATATATCTTTGAATATATCGAGTTAAGGTTTGATTAAACCTCTCGATTTGCCCATTAGCCTGTGGATGACGAGGCCTTGAGT
>DWIE01001327.1:0-11111 GCA_018248235.1 Choaspes benjaminii
TTCTTAAGCGTTAAATATTGTATATATTTATATGTACACACAGTTTAAAATAATATTTACGAAAAAGTGTAATAATTAGCAAAATATTCTAGTACACTTTACAAAGGATTTTAATCAGGCGAGATGAAAGGCGTAAAAAGACTTGCCACGTGGTTACATATGTGTTGGTTTGGTGAAACGCATGGATGTTAGCTACCAACTGTTTATTAAATTATTATAAAACTTATATAAACGAACCTACGGCATAGATGCATTAACAACAATATACTAATGCATCTCGCATGCATCATCATTCGCACATCTATACAGACCCGCACACATATAAGGGGATATCCATCCTCTCTATATCTGCGGCCGCAACTTCGACTGCTCGGGTTTGACCTCGGTGGCGATCTCTGCTGACGAACGTTGTATCTTATTAGGATTTTCCTTTTACAGTTGCTAAGTGCGGTGAAAGATGTCGAAATTACGTCCGCTTTCTTGCTATATGTAAATTTGCTAGAACGTATCAAACGATTTGTAGATTAGGTATGCACGAACGGTGGTGTATTATTATAGATAGTACTAATGATGGTAATAGATGCATACAGTAGTCTTGTTTGCATATAGCTTCTAATACAGTGTGTTTATTTTGTGCTATATGTGTGATTCTTTGCCCCAAACTATTACGACAATTAAACTATTATATTAAATAATTAAAGCATAAATATAAATAAGCCCTTCCTATTTAGGACTAGTGACCTGAAGAAGATAGCAGACACCCACTTAAGACTCAAAACCGATCGGTTAATTAGATGGGTAGATGTGTGATTCTTATCCTATACCTATTTAAGCTAACAGCTTGCAGTAAGCTTTAATATTTACAACGTATTGATTACAGTGATTAGTGTGATCATATGATATATTTAAGAATTAAAACTGGAGACTCAGAAGGAAGGCCCTGTCTATATTCAAAGCAGCCAAGTTAACGCGGCTTCTCAATAAAATGGCCGAGTGATAGCTGCAATATTTATCACCAAATCAATCTAGAACCCCATTATCGGATATTCCGTGAGCGTACTGTCGGCCAGTCGACAGCCGGGCCTCTGTCCCATCACTGTCGGCGCACGGCCAGCAATTAGACTAACGGAGTCTAGAAACTCTGGGTTCTACCTAGGGATACCACAATTTACGTTTTGTCCAAGATACTCGTATCTTTATTGGTTTAAACTTTATTGTCATGTATGACTTGCATTTGCTACAAGACTTCTTACGTAGCTCAATAAAATAAACAAAAATCATGTACACTAACTAATCAAACACTTAGCAAATGAAATATCGACATTAGTTTTTTATGGTATATGTTCGTATGATTTCTATTTCAATATACAATTCGATTTAAAATGTTACTTTAATTATTTTTATATGTATTTTACTTGAACAAACATTTTCTACATCATAAAAGAGATTTATTCAATACACATCTAGGAGTTTGAATATATATCCTGAAATTTGCCACTACATATTTGGTTGTACTATTCATATCCGTCGAAATCAAGTGCAGGTACATACTTATTCCAATGGCTGTGCATTGCTGTATCGAGTAGCCTTCCCCTATGTCCAGTTTCATGGAGTATAATGCAAGTACTACTAAGCACATTAGTGCTTCATTAGAATGAAATAAACAGATCATAATGAGCCCAACGGTGATGCTAAACCAAATGGTTAACGGGTGGTAGAACATAAATATGTTCGACTGGGTCGGTACCACCGTCACATCTATTTGTATCGTGAAACAGCAGTGTTCGCACTACTTGTGTTTCGGTGTAAGGGTGTGATAGCCAGTAGTTCGATGTCTATGTCCTCAAGAGTAGCACCGCATCTGTGATGACAGATGTCATACTACTCAGCTGCACGTAGACTGTGAGCCCGTAGCACCTCGTAACATAAAAAAATGGACTCGTCATTGAGTGCACAATAATTATTATAGTGTAAAATCTAGCATATGCAAAACACGAGGCGTTAGATCTTTGTCCTCTAAAGTAGCAGCGCATCTGTACTCCTACCTACCTAGGTTACAGATGCCATGATTCGCAGTAACCACTTACCATCAGGGGAACTGCGAACCAGCGTGCTACTTCATAACTTAAAACATTATAATGGTATTAGTTTGTTACAACAGCGCTTGTAATAACTTGTAGTTAAGACGTGAGCCGAGGAAACCCTTTTGGTTGTCTGTTTGTTGTTGTCACCGTGCGTGTAAATACGAGAATCCACTTTGTTCCCGCCTCTCACCTCTAATCGAATTAAGTGCGGCATGCAAGCCACTTTGTTAGCTCTGTAAATTATCTCACTATCAACTTCCCTAATTAAATTATAATACAATCACAAAGAAATATAATTCACGCAATGCAGGCATATATTTAGGACTATGTAATAGAAGGCGAGCCTATTGAAATTTACCAGCGATGTTTCCAAAGTCTTGAAACGGTGGTAGAACCTATCCAGGTTCGTCCGGGTGAGTACCACCAGCACACCTATTTCTGCTGTGCAATAGCTCTTATGACTTGTTTTTCAGCTTGAAGGGTGTGGCAGTCGGCAAGCACAGGATATATGAGACGATAATCTTAGCCCTTAAGAGTAGCAATGCACCTCTGACCAACTTCGAACAGAACTATGGTTCTGTAACAAGTCGGTTATGGTTATCATGGGCTGCAGCGATTACTCAACTCAGGTGACCTGCATGCCCGTTTGCTACTCTCATTTGAATAAATTAAATAAAAACTTGTTAAAGAATTATGCAGTACCGAAAGTAAGTCTTGTTGATAAAATTGTCAGTATCGTTCTATAGCTCTGTTTGAAGGCGGACAAACATTGTGACATACAATCTTAACAGATAATCGGTGGTGGGCGGCGGCCGACGGCAAACGTCATCAATCAGGGCTTTCAAGGCGAGGGCTCAAATAAACGATTAGTTTTCAGCAACGCAGCCGACAGCAGCCGCTGAAGCAAGCGCGACAAATGTGCACTTCCGCCTTCAAACAAATTGATTTCGACGGACTTTACACTCCCTTTGTGGGATAATATTCAACTATCACAATGTTTGTGCACTCAGAGAAATATAATTTGAGACGAGAAACGTTACAAAAAACAGGCAATCACAGAGAGTTCCAAGCAATTTCATCGACCATTAAACAATAATTTCATCGAATTTTATATCCACCGCATTAACGCGCGGGCGGCGTGGAACGTCCATTATCTCGACTTCCTTCCAGCTCCCTGCGGAAATCTCACCGCATTCAAATATTTAATTACTTCGGCTCTCGATCATTTATAAACTCGGGCGGGAGTGCTATCATAAAACGCGCTAATGCTTTATAATTAAAATATTCTCAACAAGCCGTGGCGTAATGGCACCTCCGGCGACGGTCTCCTTCGATGGAAAAAACGCATAAAAAATTACATTCACCCCAGAGGACTCACCCCTTGTGTCGGGAAAATCGATTAAAAAGAGGAGTCGCGGGGTGCGGGCGACGGGATGCGGGGAGTTTAATATGTACGAAAAAATGCACGACGCCGCGGGAGCGAGGGAGAGATCTGAGGAGTGGGCCTCAAGTTGCCTTCAATTTTTATAATTACGTTCATACGTGAGCGCGCGGGCAGCGACGCTCAGCCGCCACCCGACGCCACCACCACCGCCTCGTTTCACTTATTTAGAATAGTTTCCTGTCTGCTACGTTCTCGTTTGAGATTACTTTTTAAATTTTAATTTTTATAAAATCTTCATCCACCTAATTGCTGCATACTTCTTCAAGATTACATTTAAGATATTCATCTTCACCATATTTTGTTTCCGGACCGACAGAAGTATAAGAAGCAAGACGTATTATAACTTTTTCGTTTCCGCGACAAAATCAATTTCCATCAGTAAAGGAGCTCAAAACTTTTCCACATACGCAGCAATCAAGGGAAGGAGGAGGCAATAAGAGAGGGATAACCGACTGGAGGACGTTATCTCAGGAGACGGTTTGCAAATGAGCGGGCGGCGCACACAGACGCGGGGCACACATAGGCTAATCCACGTCCACACATGCTACGTACACGCGTGCGTACATTTTATAAATAGATATCGCTTTTTTTATCCGGGTACAAGAATACGTAGGGGGGCGCCACCCGAGAAGAGGGGGACCCCTGCGGGGGACGTGTTGGATTTCAGATTGCTACGAACTGCAAAAATGAGGGATGAAAGAAATATAGCTTAAAACGCAGATATTTCCCGGCGTCTTAAGGCGCGGGTGGAGGTGGGGAGGAAGGGTGTGTGTGGAACAAAGTAGAGTGGCGATATTGAACCAAAATGAAATGGTAAACGAACCGTGCGCGTCCGTTCTAATGCGAATTTATAATTTGGACATTGCCCCGGCCGGCGCACTCTTTGAACTTTGGCGAGGGTGGGCTGCGAAGGTGAATTTACAAGCAGTGCGGATGTGATTTATAAATAGGGGAGTTGCGGTAGCGCGGTGACTGCTGACCGTCGATCTCTGTGAGAGGCTTTTTCCATTATGCATTACAGTTATTAATACGTGCACACGGCATGGCGAGCGGTCGTTTGGGCACAATGAGCGAGTGTTTAGGCGTATCCTCATTGCGCAGGTTAACGCGTGTGTCCGCCGACCTAATTGCCGTCGCGCCGCGTCTAATCGGGATATGCGCCACGCGATAATTGCGACAGATTACTGCTACAACGGAACACCAAACAGATGAACGCAGATGTGACACTCCTTTGCAGAAATTAACTGCCGCTGTACATTGCATGTATAGAAGCCACTAAACATAGATCTAAGCATTTAAGTAACAAAATAAATTATGTTTTTAATCACAGAAACTAGATATGACGTCAATCAAATTGGAAAATCAGAGCGGGCGTTAAGATTATACAAGTGGCACTATTAAAGAATGTCGCGTCTGTAACGTTAGCTCATTCATTGAGTTTATTACCGACACAATTGTTACTGTTGCTAATTCACTAATGAGTTATGTAGGTGTAGCGCGGGCGACATAAACGTTGCATTAACAATTGTGACACATTAGCGTTTAAAAGTTTGTGCAGTGAAATCTGCCGTGACTTTAGCCCGGACTGATTACTCAATTGATTTATGGCGAACATGTGACATCGGTCCTTCCACGGCGGACCCTACAAAAGTGCGCCATCTAAGCGAAAAAGTGAAAATTGCGTACGTGCACTGGAAGAAAAAATATTAAAAATTAATCAAGGCACCGGTCGGGGCGAGCGGAAGGGAGCACATGTGTCGACAAAAAAGCGTCTCCCTCACGCCGGGGCACGTGCGATAGGCCGTTACGGCCCCGTTCCGCTGCCGAGTTGAAAGTTCTTTCGGACAAACAGAGGATTTGTCACAATTACAGCAGGGCGGCGCGTCCCTACTTGATTAAAACCTAAATCACGTGACGTGTTTACAGCCGCGCCGGAGGTGTTTTCAATTTGCCGACTCCTAGAGTCGCCATTGGCGTTCCGGACACGTTCCGACGCACCGATCTGGGGGCCGGCCGGCTTTTTGAATTTGTTGCGAATTAAATTATTGACGATCTAATCGGTCCACCCGATCTCTCTCGTTCCCCCGAGACAGCCGAGCTCCAGAAAGACAAAATCGAGAGCGCCAAGAGTCACGTTTCTTAATTATTTTCAAACGTTGCGCCTGAAATCCGTGGACGATTGCGGCGGCTCACTGTTTCGCCACGGTAGCGTTTACGCCGTAAAAAGCGACGTGAAGAAGGAGATTAACATTTGAATTAATCGGGAGATTAAACATAATGAAAGAAAATCTCATTACGGTCCGTATAATGGCGGTGAGAAATATCTCTCGGCGTGCGGAAAGAAAAAACGCGACGCATAAAAGAAAAGGCGAGCGCGAAGAAAATTAAAAGCTCGAACGAAATTAAAAAATGTTGAAAAAATGTAATCGACGCCGGGGTGCGATTAGGGTGGAAATGCAAACAGAGAAGGAAGAGGGGTAGGTTGGAGGGCCGCTAAAAGTTCTCAATTAAAGAGCGGCTACGGAAAGTCTTGTTGTAATTAGATTTTTTCTCATCTCCTTAAATCAGCGCAGCTCGCCGCTGACACTCGGCCTGTTTAATTTGTAATCGAGACTTGTTAGCTTCCGTTTTTCTTTTAATTTCATTCTCTCGTTCGCCGAGAGGTAATTGAAACGGACCGCCTGATTGATATTGAATTAGATGTTTCCCAGTAAACGGAATTACTTTCTGATTTCACTTAAATTAGATTTGTCTGACGTCGGAATAACATAACTACATGGCTATACTGAGCAGTAGTGCGCGCAGTCAAGGAATGCGCAAGGAAAATATTTTATTTTATTTTTTGCTAAAATAGTAGTAATGATAGCCATTACTACCATACTATAATCTGCAAAGTTACATTTCATAATATATTTCGTTCAGGAAACAATTCAACGTAATATCTTTAACAATTCAATGTAAATTAATTAATTCGACAAAATCTACCAATTAATTTGTTAAATATCACGTTATGCAAATCAAGTAATTAATCTACTAAAGTACGTAAATTTTGAGATTAACACCTTGTTGTTTTAAAAACTTTACCGTCGTTCCCTCCTATTCAATGGAAATCCGAGCTGACTTTCCTTTTAATGACGCCCTCGCTGTCTCCCTTTGTCGTTGGAGTTCGCTCGCTTTCCTCCTTTTCCCACTGCCTGTTAATTAATTCCGGGCTGTCCGAGCGTCAGAGCGTAATTAAACATCTCGCCTTGTAATTACTGGCGCTTAAACTTGTCGGAAGTTGTCGGAAATTGTCGTGAATTGTCGGGGATTGTCGGGGCTTAAGTGGCCGGTCAGTGGGCAATTAAGCGCGCCCACGATTAAGCAATTAAAGCGGTTAGGGCGGACACTGGCTCATTTGACGCGCTCAGCTTTTCCTGTCGGGAAACTTTGGATTTTCGAGCGCGGTTTGTTTGTAGAGGAGGGCGATTGTTTGCGTCGCCAATTTCGAAAGCCGAGGCCTCGGTGAGATTGTTTTTTGGATTTTGTAAATGAGTTAGCAGAATTCTTGTTGGATGATTCTTTAAATAAAAATGCGTGAGTCAACTTCATACTTTGATTTAATTATATTCTACATAACTCACTTTTCTTTATTTACTCGTAGTTCCGAATTTCATTCTACAATATAGGGATTACGTATGTTATTACTCATCGAGCATATGAGTGTAAATGTAAGTTATTCATCGACTATAATTGTGATGGGAAGATATGAATAACTTGAGAACTACCAAATACAAAACCACAAAAAGCAATATTGTTAATAATTTACCTATATGTTCCGAATTACAGCTAAACACCCAAACGCTATAATTATACCATTAACACTTTGACCCGCTTACCTAAATCCTCCTAATAATTAAATATTAAGCCGCAGCAGCTAATCACGAGCGCCAGAGGGTTAAGTCATTAATTAAAAGGCACCTCGGAATCTCCTTGCAAACAAGGTATCATCCCTCAACCCTTTATTAAAGGCTGCAAGGGTACCAAGTCGTCAGTAATTCAATAAAGCGGTGTAAACTGCGCAAACAGCCGGCAGAGAAAGGGTTAATTTGCATGTCGGTGTTTGCAGGGTTAACCGGCGCTTCGTTAGGGCGCCACAATTAACGAGCTCGGGCCGTAGGGAAAACTCATGGGAAAGTTGGTCTAGGTCATGGTTCTTTGTAATTAACTAGAACTCGATTGGATAGCGCGAGGGTGGATTTGTTTTGAAAACTTTAAGGATTTTAAAGAACTTTTTGCCTGTTTTGTTTCCTAATTTCGATTGTAATTTGCTAAATGCAAATTGAAAAAACGCGATTTACCACTAAATTATTTTAAAAAATACTATGAACGCCATCTCGTGAATCTTTGTGGTACTTGCATTGTTGTTATTGATTTTATCATATAGTACCTTAAAACTCTACGAGATGGCGTTACGTGTTGCACTATAAAACCGCCGAGTGCAGGTCACCCAGGTAGTGATTACAAGCAAATAAATACTTATTCTTATGATCGGATTACTTATTTTAAACAATACAACATACCTGAAGCGGAAACCCGGTCGAGATGAAAAGAAATAACGACCCATGCAATTCAGGACTTTCACAGACACGAGTAGTTCAGTAATGAAGAGAACATCATGGGAGAAGGAATATAAAGATTTTCTCTGCGTACTATGACATGAGGTTCTTCGAACGAGGTGTAAAAATAGTCCTTTAAAGCGTTCATGGGTAACGGTAATCACTTACCATGCCATACCACGTGACCGTCTGTCTGTTTGCCCCCTATTTTACTATAAAAACACCTTATACGTCACCAACAGGTGCTACGTGAAAAATCCAATAACTGCCAATAACATAAATGAGTTAAATAATCACTTATAATAAATATTTGATGACTGAACTACTCGTCTCTACGTACTAATACGTAATTATTTAATTTATTTATTTAAATATATATAAGTAAATATAAAGAAATTGTGTATTATTTTCTGTGTGAACAACGATCTGAACTGCCGAGAAATGCGACAAAAAGTTGTTAATTATATATTTCATAAAGTTGAAATTCCAGAGCTAATATTTTGTTTCGTTATTATGAATACCAGAAGTTCATGGAGAAATTTATAAGTAGTTTCCGAGCGATCCACTGAAGCATATTTTTCCAGTGTAAACTATTTATATTTATGGGTCTTCAGAAATATAAAAACACCACTTCACAAGTGAAACAAACCGCGTGGCCAAGACAAATGTATAATTTCATTTTCTTATTCTTAAAACGTTGAAATGTAGCCGTAACACGCGGTTGGGCGGGGCTCATACATTTATAATTCACTAATTTGTTGTTTGAAGGAGGTTAAATTACAGCCCTCCAATTATATTAGTATTAATGAGCTCAGCCTACTGTATCTTCTACACTTTTTACCGAAATATGTACTCGAAGAAATTCTTCGACTGAATTTTATATTTAATCTGCTTCCTAAGTTGTAATTTTGTCACAACTTTAATACGAAATGATAGTGGTGCTATTTGTATTGGGGGATATTAACATTACTCTTTACAATATCTATGGTTTTAAGTACAGTGACTTTGAGTACATACATAAGATAGTCAAAAAAAATATTTATAATTGTCTTACCCTCATTTAGTTATGGAGGAGCGTCAACGATAACAGGAGGAATGAGTGTTGCCAGTCTGAAGCCTAATTGGGGTTTTCTAAATCTAAATTATTTGACCGGCCTTTTACTAGATATAACAGCAGATAAGCAATTTATATATTGTTTGTAGATTTCAGTTCAACATGAAAAAATTTCATTAGAGTGCCTAAAAATAAAAATGTATTAGGTATTTTATATGGAATTAAATTAAATAAAAATACTGTCACAGATATTTTTAGCTAGCCCATAATCGTATTCAGTCACTCATCACAACTACTGATCTAATAACGTCTAAATAAACTACACATTGCATATTAAAATGTTAAAATAACATAATTTATTAGACTAACAACACCTAATTGGGACTACCCGTAACAAAAATGCTAATTAAATCACTATACTCACAGGAGAATAAACAAATTAAACATATACAGATAAAAAAGAAAAAGCAGTGGGCGTTACAGATTATAAACGTTGATTAAATTCATAGACAACAGTATCATTACGGGCTGTCAGTGAGGTGTTAAAGATATTAATGATAAGTGCTAGCCGTTAGTTAAGCGAGCAATTATAACTTACATGTAAACGTTTAGTTTTTTGTAGCATTTCACGGACCGTTTAATATTGCTTTATTAACTGTTGGGTGGGGTTACGTTTTATTCTAATTAGTGAGGGTAAGTAAGAATAGTGTATTATAGAGCTGAGATAGACGGTGTCTAAGCATGTAATTGATAGAAAAACAAGTGTGTATGAATTGTGAGCATTTCCTCGATTTTAAAGAAAAGGGGGAACCACGTATGTTTAATGCATTTGTTAACGCACCGTTGATGTTCGGGCGTTTAACAAACAATTACAAAACCTAACTTATACCTGCATTTATTTGTACGCAGGATGACCATCGTTCAAGTTTCGCATGTTTAATCCTCATGAAACAGGGGACAAGCGTATTACCATTTCACGGTCACATTTCCAAGTTCCGGGTTATCACTGAGATTTTTCGTAACATAATTTTCGCCATACCGAAAATGGAACTCCGATTCTGTTAAGTCGTCCCGCGTACAACCACTGAACCACTGCGACAGTTCATATAATACTACTGAAAAGGATTGTGTCTCACTGGATAAACGTAATATTCCATGAATGATCTCTTCAAGTTAGTTTCACTAGTAACCGGACTTGGATACGGTCTTGGAGCTTTTTATTAAAGATTATCTCTAAATTAGTTTAGATTGTGGGAAAAATGCCCTCGATAAAGAGTACTATATTTTCACATAACCATTTTTGCGTGGGCAGGGCGAGCGTGCGCTGGAGTCGATCGAGCGATGCAATTTTGATTGATTGCGTTGCTTAGTGTAGTGTAACCAATCTTATTGAAAACGCGCATTGTACTACGGAAAGGCCATGGCTGCGATCGACGCGCGGCTTGTCAAACGGTTTAAATTGAAAAAAAAGGGGACAACCCTAAATAGAAACTCATAATGCCATTGACATTTTAGATTTCGGGGAGTTATTGTACTTTTGTCGAAAAATTTCTATCGAATTTGTTACAGCTCCGCAGGAAATTGCGGCGGTTTGCAATGTTTCGGAAGTAGGGATTGATGTAGAGCGTTTGGGGTTGACCGCAGACCAAATAAATCAGAAATTAAAGTAGCATATTAATATCTGTTTACGTAAATAATGTAAACGTGATTATCATTTAAAATAATTATTCTCATATCTATAGATATACTAAGGTTTATCCAAAATAGTTCCAATGCATATTATCACTTAAGAATAAGTAAATATGCTATAGTATTTGACGACCTCCGTGGCGCAGATGTTTTGTTCCGGTGTAAAGGTGTGATAGCCAGCATACGCAGAATACTAGGTGTTCGATCTCTGTCCTTAAGAGTAGCACCGCATCTGTGATTAC
>DWIE01001328.1:0-11109 GCA_018248235.1 Choaspes benjaminii
AAATACAAATTTCATCAAAATCGTTAGAGCCGTTTCCTAGAAGAATCTAATTTGCATATACAAGCATTGCTCCTTTAAATATATTATATTATGAATTTATGCGACACAATCACTCTGCAGCGTAAACATAAAGTTTCATTTGTCCGAATGCCACATTATTAACGAGACCAATTTGCATATTCATTGCCCAGAACTTCCCACTAAGGCAATGGGCACCATTAATTTACTAAACACTTTCACTGGCAAACTAACTGAAAACGCCTGTCAAACAAAATGAGGTCGTATAAATCAATTGTAATATATATTAAATTGTACGTTTCAATCGATATTCAAATTCTATCGATATCATATATCGGAACAATCAATCTCTATTATCTGTGGTTCTCACACAGCTAGCTTATGAACCAATTTCCCTAAACAGGGCCTTGGAGCTATTATTGGAAATGAGGTCTAATAGCTCATTGATAAGATACAACCCAACTCTGGGAGGCTGATTAAGTGTTTACTTATCAGGAGCATACCTTATTAAGCTGTTAATTCTAGTTCCTATAATTAGGACAGGTAGCTAAAGCGTGAATAAATTCACGTCGTCAAATTGAGTTTTCCTTAATTACGTGTGTCGTACAAACTAGTGAAGCACTTAATTGTATTTTTTAACATGCATAAGAGAATTGTAATCGCTGATAAGAAGTCAATTTTTGGCGTAAGGGTAAAAAACAAGTGACGACATTATCGTATTGTAATGGGAAAGTACTCCCATCGCGGATATCTATCATTCAAATTCAAATTCAAATTGAAAACTTTTATTTCATCTAAAGCTATTTTACGTACACTTGATGAACGTCAGCTTTACATATATTTAACATCATCGTCTTTATCTCAATTAGGATTATTGTAAAGTTGACTCAGAGAACAAAGTCAGAGGAAAAAGTTTATACACTCCTTCTCTAGCCACTCTAGGCATCAGCATATAATAATATGCATCATGCACAGCGTCGCGTCGGTGTAACAGAGCCGTATGACAAAGTTCGTTCTCCCAGGCTATGCAGTCGCACATGAAATGCAGCCTTCGAATTACAGACATACTAAATACTAACATTTATGTCGTTCCGGGAATGGAGTCCGGGACTTCACGTTTCACAGACCGTGCCACAACACCAACAGTTAATCGGGATTGAATTTTTACTTGAGCACGAATCTTACATGGTACTGCATTCCCGTAAGAGCCCTATAAGATATCATAGGATACTTCAACACAGATTAATAGAGTTAGATTAATGGGCACTAACAGTAACAATGTTCAATCTACCACACGAAGGTTCTCACGATTAGTTACTTTCAGCAAACAGACAGACGAATAAACAAGTTTTGACAATCAACACCTGCCGTCAAAATAGCTGTTTAATGCAAAATAGTTGTTGGTAGGGTTGTCGATAAATGTTACATAAAATAGCTACTGATGAATTTTGTTTATTTTAACATTATGAAGTAGGACACGAGCTTGCAAAAGTGGACTTATTGTAAGTGACTAATGCAGGCCATAACTGCAACCCCAGATGCGGTGCTACTCCTACTTCTGTTGCTCCTTATATCATCATTTTATGACTCACTGACATCAATCAAATAAATGTCTGTCTGTCTGGATGTCCCGTTATAACTCAAGAACGACTTGCCACTGGGGTCGAGTATTTGTGGAACGCAAGATAATGGATAGTGCTGGCTACGAAAACTTCAATACTCGTAGTGTTTAAGTAGGTAGTTTTACTAAACGTGTGTTAACAAAAGATCGATTTTACTACTCGCTACCTCGCTACCTCGTCCGCATTTCATCTATCCGTCCTATCATATTCGCAATCTCGTGTTCTTGCTATGTATAATTCTAATCTCTCTCTGTCATGGATCGATCGATCGAATCGATATTTTGTTAACATACGTTCAGTAAAACTACCTACTAAAATACTACTAGTATTGTAGTTTTCGCAGCCAACCCTATCGGTTATCTCGCGTTTCACAAATACTCGAACCCACTGGCACGGTCGCACCACGTTCCATTCGCAATTACGATGTCTCTAAACATTAACAGTAGTAACACTTTATGTTTCCATGATTTAAAGTGGAGAATTAATTTCCCGGGTAAAAGCCTCAAGCGGCGGCGACCTCTGGCGGTCAATAGCAAAACTGCACAGTAATATTCCCCGCGGCTTTCGCCATGGGTGGTAGTTACCTACGTGCACTGGCGTAACTATAGTTTGAGGGCCATAGCAAGAAAATCGGGACCCTCTCTCAATATAAAAAACCTCAAGTATTATTAATGTTTTAGATTATTATGCCCACGGCTTCGCTCGCGCGATACCAACTTTCATTCCCTATTTCACAATCTTAGAGCTAGATTTTCCAAAAATCCTGTCTACATTGTAAAAGAAACCCGCATGTTATTTTTAAAGATTCTAGCTCCAGTAGTTTGAGCTGTGAGTTGATATGTCAAACAGTCAGTTATCCTTTTGTATATAGGTATATAGAAGATAAATAATAACTGTGTAAAGTACATACATAAAATTTCATAATGTTGAAATATGGAAAGGTTAGGAGCCTGCTGTGCTCGCTATTCTCTTGGGCCCGGGCCCTTGTGGCTGGGGGCCCCTTCGGGCTAGGGTCTCTTTTGGTTTGGGGCCCGTGGCGTAGCGCCCAACTCGCCGCTGCCTACGTGGATGTTGAACCATCGAGAATGTCTAGATAGCATATGTACGAATCTTCTTACTCGGCCTAAATCAACGATGCAACTGTTGCTCTTTGTTGTGAGACACCGTAAAATTTTATGGAGGATTTACTACGGAATTAACGGATAATGCACAGTAACTTTATCACTTTGGTCGCCAGTTAAATTCGCGTTGTTCGAATGGAATTGACAATTAAATTTAAGTTTGTGTTTTGTTACCTTCAGTAATTTATTGTACAGATGTGCAAATAAATTGAATAGCTATTTCAACAAAAACAACATGTCACAATGGAGCTATATATGCTTTTAACTTGACATATTTTTTAGGGTATGATTTTCTTCTACAAATCAAATTTTATTCTTCCATTCGTAATGACATCTTTGTAAAAAATGTATAATAGGTTTTTACTGGTCATTCGTACAAAATGTATTTTGTTATATTATGAGCAGTAACACACGGGTTTGCAGTCTACCTGCTGGTAAGTAGCTACTGCAGCCCATAACGTCTGTAACCACAGATGCTGTGCTACTCTTGAGGATCGAACACCTTGCGTTTTGCGTATGCTGGCTAGCTTACTTACACCGAAACACAATTAGTGCGAACACCACTCTTTCGCTGCACAAAAAATTAATCCAGTCGAACATATTATGTTCCACCACCCGGAATGTTTTTGCGGACAGTTAACAAATTTGAAAAAACCGTCTCGCCGCGGGCGTCGAACCGCAACCTCACGTATCGCAAACTCGATTCCAACTTGGCGAAGTCCAAACTCCGATTTTAATTCTAAAAACATTAAGCATACTCTATTAATTGGGAATGGCTAAGGTTAAATAAGGCTCCGCACGATTTCGCTTTCCAAACAAGAACAACCCTTTTAGGCGCGTCGCCCCCGGAGTTCCGTTACAGGAGTAAACAACCAGGTGTGCGATCCAAACAAATTGGCTGCTACATTCATAAATATGTATATCCGAACCGCCGGCGGGTGTACTAATGCCTCCTAAATTGTCCCATGTCTCTAGACATTAGCAATTCGAGGGCATTATATTCAATCCCCTGACACCACAAGTTATGCTATTGGGCAGTTGGTGCAAGTTATTGCGGTACTGATTTATGATGTTGGTAATTTGTACTATCGGAAGTTCTTTGGGCTAACCAGCCATGAAATATCGGTTAACTGTATGCAGATTGTTCGCGGTCTGCTGCAGTTCAAATTACTGTAAACTGCTTCTAAGTGAAAACTTGCGCTCATTTGCATGAAGAACGCTATTAATCATGATCGCCATTGAAACTAAAATTAATGCCCTATTCTATTAGGAACTATTTTATGCGTATAAATTGGTCTCCTTCTCGTAATATATTAGAGATGACAAATCTTATGAAATAACTTAATTTCGTTTCTCTTTTGTTTCAGAAGGATCTCTCGGACGACTGCGTGTTCGAGGAACATATAGAGGAAAACAATTATAATACTTACTCGCGCATACGGGGAGGGAAGAAGACCTTCCTAGCGCTAGACAATAGGGGGAGGTCGAGGCGCACGCAGATACCCGTGAGCAGGCCGCTAGGGAACCTGTCGGGGTATGCGCTCACACTGACCAGTCGGTGGAACGGGCAGAAGCAGACGCAGTGCCCGCCGCGGAGGCACCGCGGCAAGCTGAAGCGACCGCCGCCCTTCCACAGAAACTGTCAGCGGCGCGTCCAGAAGCAAAACTTAAGAAAGAGAAAGCACAAGAAAGCGAACGATCCGAAGAAAAAACAAAGGCATCCGAAGGCGCGGAGAAAACACGACAACGGCACGACGACGACGACGGAGACGAGCTGGGACGAGTCGACGATGTCCACCATGTCCACCACTGACGTGGAGTTTTTTCGGTCAGCGACCGCGCAGGAAGCGATCGGTCGCGCGTGAGCCGCTCGCTGGTCGCGGTCGGGGCTGCCGTCGCGCTTGCACATTAGCACCGTTCCACACTTACACCTGCACGAATCTCCGTATCATTCCCGGACCGAGGTCCGCCGGAGTGGCCCTCGTCTGAACCGTCCGACTGACGGTCCCGATGTGGAAGCTTTGTCTTAAAATCACGCTACGACTCCCGAAGTTGTCTCCCACGCTTAGACCCAACGCAATGGGTATTTAGTATTTCCTACTTAATTATTACGTACTTTAATACTCAACCGGAAAGTCGTGTAACGAACAAATTGCGGCCAATCGCCGCGTGTTGCAGCAATAAAACAAATGATATTATTCTACCAAAGCTACTGAAATTATCTATCTCAATTTATATTCCTAGTTCGCTTTAAAACGTAGGTTTATCGGCAAGATTCCAATTGTCTTAGTTATCATGAAAATTAACGTAGATTATAATGTCAACTTAATGATTATACGTGTGATTTTGTTATAAATGAGTCGAGGTAAATGTTTCGGAAGTAAGGTGGAACGGTGTAGGATGGAGGAAAGGATTCCTGTCCGTGCCAACTCGTTAGAAGCTACTTAATTCAAGACGCTGTATCGGCTATTACGTGTACGCTGTTTATAGGTCATAAGCTGGTGTTAGTATATCATCCGGAACAAACATCTCAAATTTCTATTTAATTAAGCCTAAGTGAGCCGTTAATGGACGTGATGCGGCCCTCGGCTCCGTTACACGAAGAAACACACTATCGCCGCCGAAAATCTTAAACGATCGTAATTTTCCACGTTTACAAAGTGCTCTCAGGTGCGTGTTCGGATTGAGAAACCATCGTTAATTCCTCAGCTATTCGGTGTCGAGACACAGGTTTGAACAAACGGGAAATTGGCTTGAATTGAATTGAATGGTGTCGCGCGAAGTATCGTAATTCTTCGACTTGGAACGCACAGGAATCGCTGGAAGATATTGTACTTAGATGGATGTGTCGGAATGTAATTTCTTAAGAAATTGACTGAAAAATATGACTGAGTAATGTAGGTACGTTGGTTTCGGAATAGGCTATGATAGGCTAGAGTGCGGCGGACGGCATGCTTCTGTATTTCTAAGTTAACGGACCGAGACTAGCGGCCTGTGACACCCGACTCATTTCCCATAGCGCACGTTTTAATTACACAAGTCGCTGTACAAAGTTTCTGGATACAACCAGTCCGAACCGGATCAAAGTGGTAATTGCGCGACCGTACATACATCACGTAGACCGCTCGCCTCGGTTCACCCAAAATTGAATTAGTGATAAACATTAACGACGAAGAAGTGACTATTAGTAGGTAGTTTTAAAAACGTGTATCTAATTTGTAAATTATTTATTTTATTTTCCATAGAGAAAGTCGTATTTTGTTAACGTTTTAGTTGATGTTTTTTTTTTTTTTAATTCTCTTGTCCCCTTTAGTTCCATCCGAATGTAGATATTAGGATGTCATACGCTTGTACTATTAGTGAGCCAATTTTATGTGTATTATATTTATGACTCCGTTCAGTGACAATATGTGCTTTGTATGGCGTTTTGCATAGAGTAATGATGTAAATATTGTGATTGAATGGATTTAAGCGATTACATTCTTTAGGATTTCCCTCGCATCCAGGATATGATAGACTCTGTACCTAACTGGTGTCTTGGTTGCCAGTGACGATTGTATCGATTGGTGATTTGTGAAGGTGGCATTCTTGATATTCTAATGTTATTTATTTTATATTTAAAATGAAAGTTTCGATATAATGAATTTGTGAATAACCTCTACTTTGTGTATCAAGAATGCTACTTCCCAAATCGAATTGACTTTGAAAGTTGATACTCGTTTGTAGGAGGTAAAAGTATTCAATGTTGTAAAAAGAAACGCGTTTTGATTTGTAAGATACGTACGGGAGCTGTTACATTTTATATTGACTAGAGAAAATAAGTTTCCAGTACTGCCAATGATGCTTTTATACTGCCAAGTAATTTAAATGACTGTAAAATTGTATGGAAAATGTTTTAATTTTAAAGAAAATTCAAAAATCCACTGTAAAAAAGGCGTTCGATGATATTTTTTTTGTATAAATGCAACAAGCTATATGAATGTACCTACGTGTTGTATATTAAACGAATGATATTCTAAATTTATTTATGATGTATGTATTTTAATGTAAAGTTTCACGAAAACGACATAAAATCTGTACACGACAAAGCATTTACTCATCGATTCAAATAATTTTAACGACTTAAATACACTTGCGTACTGATTTCTTGTCATTTTCTATAATTAAATTATTCTACCATCGGGTTTGTTATGTAAAAACATCACTCGTTGTTATATTGTAGGTAAATTTAATACCAATCGATCTTTACATTAGAGTAGAATCAGTATTTCGGTATTGTAAATATGGTTCTCCGTTGCAGTACCTAGTTTTATAGTTTTATAAATAGACCTATTAAGAGAATCTGTTACTATTCGTGATTGTCACCTATCTGTAACACGGTTATTTGATTCCTAATCATTATAACTGACATTTAGCGAGACGAGGTGTGGTGTTGTCAAACTCACTCGATTCTCGTCTAAAAGTCGAATGCAGAGTGGCGCGTGAGTTTGAATAACATGGTACTGGTCGAAGTGTAAAAATACGTTATTATTATTTTATGTTATTTATACACATGTGCCATAATTTACCTACTTCTAGAGGTTTACCTACCGATTCAGGAGTAATGTTGTTTTCCATGGATAAACTGTTTCGCACAATACGATAAATATAACGTTGAAAGGGAAAAGGGAAGATCGCAATGGAGTCAATAGTTGAATACTCGCTAATTGGGTCCTACCATTGTAATAATCTACTTATAATAGTTTTGGTAAAACTTTATTCTTAAAATAGTGGTAACTATAAACTTAAGACAGTAGCAACATTTATATATTCAACTAAAACGTTAATAAAAATGTTGGTAAAAATTTACGAACAATTTGAATCGTTTACTAATAAAAAAATCAGGCAAATATTATTTTAAATAGCCTTTTTAAAACAATACTTGACCTATTTACTGCAGTGAGTTATACTACCACCAGTTTGTTTGCTACTGACGTAAGTCTATAGATACCATAGAGTCCGATATAATTCGAGATTGAGAAGCAGGCTTTACTTCCAATGTACAAATCACCACCGCTGAACCAAATGTACAAAAACCAGAAAAGACAGCAACTAATAACGTACAAAACTATTGCTATGTAATCTGTAGGCGCAGATTACAAACTGCGATATAATCTGTACCCACCAAACCGTGGCTCTATCCCCCCTTTTTCCCTTAGAAAAAGCGGGAAACGTAACGAAGAGGGGTCAAACAGTATTACTTAATTAATTTCGATAACTTTACATTTTTACAATAATTATTATAATAACGTTCATGATTGCTAACGCATTACGTGTACAAAGTGGAACGCTAAATTTGTAACTATTTTAAAAAGGATTAACGAATAATCAAAAGTTTGTAACGTAGGAAATAAATACACCTTTTTACGTAGTACTACCAAAAGAAGATTGATCGAAACTTTTAGACAATAACTTTTTACAGCCTCTTATACCGACAAATAAATAAAAATGATTCTTTAAATATCGTATGATGTTTTATTTGTTACCTTCTACCTTGACGGCGTGGAACATTAGATGCTAAGTTCATGATGAAATATATGAAATATACGGGTTCGATTCCCGCAGTGAGACAATTTTTTGAGATGTATAAATCTTTATTAGTAAAATAATACTTGAGACAAGGAATTCTAAAACAAGATCGAGACTGGTTTAGATTTCAACCACGTACTTGTGAAAACTTAAATCAAATGGCTAATAACAACAGGAGTGGTCAAAGGAGAATTTTTAATGAAAAAAGTAGATAACGAATGTGCACTTCACGTGATATTAAGTGACCATGACAATTGTAACCGACTCTAAATTGACCCACCGTTGTTTCGTAGTCACAAGTGCGTTGCTACTCCTAAGGATTCAGTTGGTCGCCTCATGTCGGTAACGATGGATGCTGACTCCAACACCCTTTAAGCTGAAACGAGACTTATAAGAACTGTTTCATAAAAGAAATAAGTAGTGAAAATACTCCCAGAATCTGGATAGATTTGACGATATTGCAATTATTGAAATACTGAACGAAACACGCAAAGATTTATTCTTTTCGTTTCTATGATTAACAATTATATGAAATCATGTACTTGGATAACATTTACATTAAAATCTAATGAAAAACAATTCCAAACTGTGACATTTTTCTATTATTGCTAAACAAAATTAAGCTGGGTTACTTCTGTTACTAACAAGTCACGAAATGCAGATGTTAGCTGATCATCTAATTTCATTGAACACTTCCATAATCAGCGCTTTCGTGAAAACAAAGCGGTTTTGCACCGCCTTCAATATTAGTGTTGCCAACTAAATCAACTGACCCACTGAGGGCGGGAACTATATATTAAAAATGGTTGTCAAAAATGATAATTAATTATCTTCATACTATCTTAATTTGTTTTAATTGTAGGCAATTAACTACTAGGGGCTACGGCTATGGAATAATGATGATCTAATGATATAAACAAAATAATTTTGAGACAGATATCTTTATAAATGTTTGTTCATTCGTTGCTTGGGACGTTCGTGCTCTTATGGCGAGAAAATCAACTAAAACATAAGTTAACGATCAATACAATATAGTTTATAATACAATACAATACAGTACACAATAACGGGTGATAGAACATGAATGTTCGACTGGGTCGGTACCACCGTCACTCCTTTTACTGCCGTAAAACAGTAGTGTTCGCACTACTTGTGTTTCGATGTAAGGATGTAATAGCCAGCATACCCAGAATACGAGGCGTTCGATCAATGTCCGCATCTGTGATCGCAGATATCGTGGGCTGCAGTAGCTACTTATCAGCAGGTAGACTGCAAGCCCGTGTGCTACATATCAAAAGTATCACTGCATCTGTGGTTATAGATGTCGTGGATTGTAGTAGCACCTAACCATCAGGTAGATTGCGAGCTGGTGTGCTACTTCATAACAAAACGTACAGAATAAATAAATATCAATAATAAGATCCATCTGCCGCGATATCAGTAAACGCTACCGCCTGTGACTTACCCCAATCGTCGCGTTGGCTTTTGCCAGCTGCTAGATTACCCATTGTGGGCTGTAGGAGCAGTTTTTCGGGCACATTTTAATAAGTGCTCGCCTCAAGTGCGATTTAATTCGGGCTGTCAACGCCACGGATAAAAATATGGAATTTCACCGCGGATTGTCACTGGGTTTTGCTTTCTTGTGCTAGGATTAAGGGAATTTGTTGAGTGTAAACAGGTTCAGATTACATTACGACTTTGTTAAAAGAGGGCTTGAAAATCTTCTTAAGATTTCGCATTTTTTTTATGAAATTAGCTTAGCAAATGCAATTCACCTGATGTTGACTGACCACTACCACAGATGAGAACTGTAACCGACGCAAAACAGGAAGTTCTGGTCGAAAATGTGAACAAGTGCATTGCTACTGTTAAGGACTAAGTCGGTCGCGTCACGTATCTAGAAATTGGTGTGGTGGTGCTACTCACCCGGGTAAACCTGTACAGATTTTACCATCGATTCGATTAATTCAAGCGCCATCGCTATAAATCATCTGAAATATGAACCGAAATGATCGCCGTTAATACATAGCATGTTTTAATTGGACGTTTTCGAGGCAGACCACACACGAGCGTTGGCACTTATCAGCGGAATATTCGCCTATGAAAATATATTACATTTTTAAAGTACCATCAGATACGGAATTGAGTTTATACCGCGGCTGTCTGCTCGAGGCTGCTGTGTAATTACTGCACCATTGACCCAAAACTTCACGAAACTTGACATGCCCGAGCATAATCAAAACCACTTGAATTTGTTACATTTCAAATGAAAAAATTAAATATTGAAAAAATATGTACCCTGTGTACATTCACTAACCTTCGGAGGCACTCGTCTCATATTTTGTAGCAAACGAGCATGCATTCCACTTGTTGTAAGTGGTTACTCTTGCTTTAATATCATTTGCGGTAGCCTGAATATTCTGAAAGCCTTGGCGTTCCAACTTTATCAGCTTATGTACATCATAAACCATTTCTCAAGGCTGGCAACGCATTGGCAATTCATCTGGTGCTGCAACTGTCCATAGGGGACGGTAATCACTTATTATCAGATGAACCGTTGTCCCCTTTTTACTATATGACCTCCGTGGCACAGACGGTGATGAGCCGGTCAGCGAAACGTGAGGTTGCGGGTTCGATTGGTGTCTGGAAAAACCTACTGGATGGGTACCACTGGTAGTAATACGATGCTTCATCTGAAGACATTGATCGACCGCCTCGTGTTCTGCGTATGCTGGCTATCACACGCTTACACCGAAACACAAGTAGTGCGAACACTACTG
>DWIE01001329.1:0-11101 GCA_018248235.1 Choaspes benjaminii
TCATCCTGCGGCCTGTTTCGCTATGCCAAACAAACCACGCAAATGATATCGAACGTCCTGAAATCTACGTTGAAAGATAATCTTTTTTTTTACGTAATTAACATTTTGGTGTAAATATTATTTTTACTATCAATGGTTGATGAGTATCAAACAAAATTTCCTTTTTTGTTTCAATTCCCTAACTTCATCAAATTAGAGCTCTTAGTGTCTGTCGACGTCAGCGTGGAATTTGTTGTGCCATTGTGAATAATGCCACTGAACCCGAACGTTACCTCACATTATTGTTGGATTTGTGTGTTGTACAATGGCTGTCATAAGAAATGATTAGTCGCTCTCGTATGTATTATTACCTAGGGCATAGAACGAGGAAATCGATGAAGATAGTTCTTTATAAATGACTTTATTATGCGTCCTGATACATCTAAATAAGATAAACCCCATACATTATGGTATTTGTAACAAAGTTCTGGCCATAGACTTGATAACATCCATTCAAAGGTGAATCGAGCTCCGATACAGCATTTGTATTTAATAAGTCAACGTCTAGAATGTCGAAACGAATAATATTTTAAAGATTTGAACTTGCTTTTAGCGTTGCAAAATTGATCAGTTTCTCGGTCAAGTGGCTATTAATGATCGAATTGAATATGGAATATGTTACTTATGATTTATATAAATTTAAGTCGTAAGGAAGTCAACACTCCATTAAACATACACTTCACTATTGACCCCAAAAGTCTCAAGTGGAAATAATACGAAAACGATTTCAGATCCTTAGAATAGTCAAACTTATTGGATTATCGATTTCATTTACCCAATGATACCAATCTGCGTAGGCATATTTAAAATGTAGACTTAAAATTATTCATTTGGCCTAATATTAATTGTAACGTTTTAAATTTAGGAACATACGTGTTGTAACTTATAATTACACCTTTCATATTTTATTATTTATCTGTATCTAAAAGTAACTATCTGGTTTAGTATTTACATGAGCGTCGTGCAATCAGAAGCGTATAAAACCGTTCAACTCCTAGAATCTTGATAGTTATAGCACGATAACTCAGTCCCATTGGAATTATAGAAAATTACTTTCATACAGGGCTTTAAAGAAGATATCCAGCTTACATTTCCTTACTGGTTACAATTTTATTCCACACAGGAAGTCTGTTTTTATTTTTTTGCTATAAACAAATGACAAGATCAAATCGTAGGCAGTTCTCACAAAATAGACTTACGTCGTATAAGATGCTATTTTTCTTATTTATACTCATTTGAAATGAGTTTTATACGGTATATATATTTATGTGTATACATGACTTGAAATTATTTTATGTTAATAGCAAATATACTTGATTCTGTGGTCGCTGCACTAAGATTTGAAAGTTGGGCGTGGTTTACTACTTCAATTGTGCACGATATTTTGTGTTTACCTAAAATATATCCTATACACAGTTCTTCAAACAATATTGTCTACTTACTGTACTTAGTATATTATAATATTTTTATTTTATTGAAGTGAAAGTGGCAGAACGGACATACAGTTTCCCTGGTATTAAGTAATCACTGCAGCCCATGACACTCGTGAGGGTCTTCAAGTCGTTATATAACCCGGCTCCTACCTGAATGAGACTGGTATCTTTCGAAGATTTCCCCAGCGTGTAAAAAATGTGTCTTCAAGCAGACCCATTGTTCTTTTTTAAGTCAGTCACAGTTGTGTTGCTAATCCTGGGGACAGCAATGGTCACCTCACATCATGTAAAACTGAATCACAGCCCCCAAGATTTACGTAATAGCATAAATAGGTTATAATTATATATTTTATATGTATCTTTGCAGGTCGGCAGTGACGGCTGTGTCGTGGCACCCCCAGTCGGGCTTGCTGGCGTCAGTAGACCGCGGCAAGCGCGCCATCATCTGGGGCGACTTGTGACACGCCTGGAACTTCGCCCCGCCAGCCGCTCCGCCCAACCAGGCCGCAAGACAAGAGGAGAGCGCTCTTCTGGAAGGAGACGGGGCAGAAGTGTTCGAGTTTTTAAAAGGCATCACCACAGACATACTCCACAAATTCGCCTAGTCCTAAGTCGTCGTGCACACTGCACGTAAACTAATAAGTGATTTTTCTAATAAAACCGTGTTACTTGGTTTTTATAATTGTTTTTTTAAAAAGTTAATGTTGTGAGTGGCTATCTGTTAACTGGTAATATGTGTCTAAATTGTAAAATGTCGATGTTCTTTTCTTAAATGTGTATTTGTAAGGAATTACAACTGAATGGTGTTTATTTTATTTTTAAGAAAGAGGTGCTATATTACGATTCGCAGAATAAAATAACAAACGGACTTTCGGACTTTTGTATGTATATTTTTTGAGTATAGGCCTTTTTGTCAACGTGGTCGTCTTGCTTTGAGCCAGGTAGGTTTAAGGCATCTTCCCTACTACAACCAAAATTTATGTTTCATTCCTACTTGTGATTCGTAATTTTTATCAATTTACTTATTATAGTTAAGCGCACTTTCATTATATTCCAAACAATTGTATACTACTTGTGAACTTTATTTCTTATCGCCGCAAGAATGCGTTATATGGATTGTGATTTTGTACTGGTTGTAAGATTTTTTATACATTCTCCTGTAAGCTTGAATACTTTAATTTTACAATCTGAAATGTAAGATGTATGCTGGTGTCCAAACAATGGTGGTGTGTGGAGCGAAGTCACTTTATAATATGATACCTGTTGTGTTATCGAATATTTGATGCGAGTGAGAAACAATAGCGGGAACGTCGCGAGCTGATCTTATCCGGCTGTAAACCGTCGTATTAATAGGTCGTTACATAAGCGGCAGCCTCATACCGTCGCGCGGGAGTGATGAATTGAGATGCGTCGTCTATTATCGTGAACGTGACGCGATATTTGCTGTAGCGGGCGCGCCGCCTGCGCACTACGCCGCCGCGGGCGACACATCCATAATCCCGTGACGTGTGTTTTGACAGACACAGCTCGCCTACTTTTTACCGGCCGTTTTTACCACCCATTTTTTATCCGCCCGTCCGACGACCCCGCGCCGTTTACGAAGCGCTATTTTCACATGTAATTATACGTATACCCGTCCGCTTAATTACCACAAACCGATGTGACGCCGGGACCCGGAATTCGACGTAAAAAACTCCTAATCCGGCGCCGCTCTGAAATTACACGCGTCGGCCCGCGCTCCGGCTAATAATAACGTACCTATCTGATCTGCATAGGATACTGTAACGGCCCTCTGTCTCTCTACGTCAACATTTTTTCTTGCCAAAATAACATGTCATTCTTGTTGAAAATAAATGTTTAATTTTTCTCGATCTCTTTGTTTTTTCGGGCGGAGATCGCTTTAAGCAAATATTTAATAATCCGCCATGCTAAAAACTAGTCACATCTATTCGAAATGTATTATGTTTTGTCGGTTGCATTGCGTAGCAGGAGGCAGCTTAAAATACGATGGAATATTAAGTTGAGTAGATAACGTTTGAAAAATGTAAATAAATTTGTCAAAAGTTGTTATTATCTCTGTACCATATTTCTTTTGTCCGCATCGTAGAAAATGCCGCTAGCGTAGAATGTTAAGCAGTGTAGAATTAATTCTCTGGTACTCAAAACAATAGCCCCAGGAAATAGGTGTATATGGCCGTTATATCATAATATGTCGTCTATTTTATGACGTGTTCTTCTTTACTTGTAATATACTATTATAACTAATTACAAATTGACTTTTAGTACAAAACAAATTTGAAATATTTTATTTGTGTATTAGATTAAGGTTGATCAAATATACTCAAAAAAAAACTTAATCGTGTTTGTTATGACTAAGTAAATGTGGCTTTCTTGATAATCATTTCGTATTCAATTGTCTAATTTTCTTTATCATTTATTTTTTGTCGAGAAACATTTCGGCGTAATACTGTTAATGTTTTAATTATTCTGTCTTGCCAAAACTGTTCGGCTTTAAACATTCACTTTGTCTCCAAACGAGTGGTAACATGCGTTCGGTTATAAGCATCATCACACAGAAATAAATATGTGCCTTTTATGATATAGCAGCACTTATCGAGAAAGTTAAAAGTGAGGAAATATAGATATGAGTTGTCGTTTAACATATTTACAAGTTTTATATACTTTATAATAAATGCTTTATGTGAGATTTTGCTGCAGTTTGCATGTGGATAAATAATACTAGATGTTACATATAAGATAGATTTATAATACTTAGCTTTGACAAAGACTGTTGTCTATATTATAATAAATGTTTTATATCGCAAGATTATTTAAGCATAGTTTTATTTCGATACTGTCTTCGATAAATAATTACTCGCACTTTGTCAATTTTGTAATCGGTTTGTCACAATCTGATACATATTGTACGATACAACGTTCAGCTTTATGCGATATGATTCTCGGTGTTGGTGCATATAAAACAATCTACATAATTTATCTCGCGATGAAAGGTCAAAATGTTTGTAACGTATTTATTTTTCAACATCACTGGTTATATGGAATACGCAGGTTTCCTTTTAGCTAATGGAATTTATTTTTATGTTTACCATTTTAGCACGCCGCTTACACTGGCCATGTAAAAGTGTAACGCCGTGTCATGAGAGCTACCGCAAGATGATACGAGGTGAAATATTGAAATGCTAATAGTTTTAATATTTTTGTATGAAAATGTTGTATAGATAATACGTTTGACCAATATTTTTTATGACTGCGTATGGTTTGTCGCGATAACGGTGATGAAGACACATCCACTATCATTTACTGTGTAACCTGATGATACTGCAAATGCAGAATAAACAAGTACATATTGTAATAACTCTAAGGTTTATTATTTCACTCCTTGTCGTATTAACCTAACTACACAGATATTTTTATCTCTCAAACAAACGTGGTACAAACTTCCGAGAAAATCATAAAGATTCTCAGCCGCTGAAGTCTATAGTGTTAAAACTGACGACCTCCGAGGCGCAGACGGTAATGAACCGTTTTGCGAAACGTGAGGTCGCGGGTTCGATTCCCACAGCAAGACGATTTTTTCTAATTTGTTTCGTGTCTGGTATAACCTTACGGGTGGCAGAACATGAATATGTTCGACTGGGTCGGAACCACCGCCACACTTATTTGTGCCGTGAAACAGTAGTGTTCGCACTACCTGTGTTTCGGTGTACGGGTGTGAAAGCATCTATACGCTGAACACGAGGCGTTCGATCTATGTCCTCAAGGTCATCTGTGATTATTGATGTTAAGAAGAATCAGATAATTATGAAGGTCATAATAACATATACGTTAAACGGATTGTACAGAAACTTAATACATAGATAAATGCGTAGATAATTTATATTAAACATATGTGGCTGCATTCACAATAAATTGCAAATGCAAATATTTACAGCTTTTATTTATAACAACAATTAGAAATTACTCTCGACATTTAAAAAGAACTTAAATAGATAAAGATAATATAATAGATAAAGAGATATAACAAAGATATAAGTAGAAAAATGCCTCATTAATAAAAAGCGTATAAAATAAACATTGCATATGTGATGTACCAAGTCCCTGTTACCTATTGACACAGAAGCCAAAGCTGCTCCATTCCGGTTCCTGTTCCATCAGTAAATAAGGATGTAATTTCAACTTTCATATCAACATGTGCCTACTTCTAAAAAGGTATTCTTTAAGGACCGGACATGATGTTCGACACAACAACAGAGAAATGTCAACTTCTGATTTGTAACGTCTATGTCAATCAAGTTAATGGTGCCTGTTAGTGATTTAAATAAAAACACGGATTGTTTTTATAAACACTGCTTGCATAATGATAACTGGACATTTTGAAGGCTTCAGTTTTCGTTTGGATGTTTGTCTAAACGAACGTCTTAACGTATGTCGGCTTAACGAATTTCAATTGGAGGGATAGAAACTGGAATTACAACTTAAATAAATGAGCGTGTTTTATAACAATATCCTGCAAGGTTGCGAACATATGAATGTATTAAGCCTGACCATAGCAACGCGTAGCGGGCAGCCACTCGTAGTTTGAAATGCGAATGACTTCGTCGCTATATCACAAAAAGTAGTATGATATTTATTTATGTACATACTGAACACATAATTAACTACTGTTCCTAATACTAGGAACAAAAAATGCAAAATCCAAATCAGTAGAAAAAAGATGCTTCCATAGCTTGCCACTGGTGAATAATCATATGAGTGACCAAAACTGACTTCTGATACGTATCATATTTAAATTATAACTACTTAGTGTTTGTGAACTTATGTGGAAACGTAACTGTAAGCTGTTAAACAAACTGAGTGAAATTTAATATAAAAGTAACATAATGAACCTGGCCAGTTTTTTTGTTTGTTTGTTATTTTTGTTTAAACGCGCTAATCTCTGGAACTACGAGAGGGAGCCGAAAAATTATTTTTATATTTAGTATATTAAGTATTGGATATATTTTATATTTTTTAAATGAGATAACCAATTTGTACACATTTTGTTGCCATAATTACAGAAAAGCATTATGAAAACAGAAATCCATCTCCATACTTATTTTATTCGGCAATAGTGCAAAAGGGTTGGGGGTAGGAGCCATTGTTTATACAAAGTATAGAATAATACAATCAGAAGTGAAGAAATAGGAATCCGTCGAAAAACCAACAGAGCCGGGTGAAAATTTGCTTAGGGCAGCGGAATAAGTGGCGGAGCTAGATACCAGACTAGGGACGGTGAGCCATTGTCCGTGCGTACAATTGTACCCACATGATATATGCACCTTCCTTTTTGGGAGAAATGAACGTGGATTTTAGAGATTATAGGTGAAAAACTATATGTATTGTTATAAAGATTTTTTCGTTTGAATAAGTTCTTTTTTATTTTCGGAAGTAGCACACGGACTTGCTGCATCTGGTGGTAAGTTACTATTACAGTCCATGATAACTGTAAGTAAGGCTACAGATGTGGTGCTACTTCTGAGGGCCAGGATCGAACGCCTCGTGTCCTGCGTATACACTAACATATAAGTAAGTGGACTATAGTGAACATAGTATGTAACTTAAAAAAAAACTGCGTGCTATTTTTACATTTATATAATTATGTAAACAAATTTTAATTAGTTTTAAGTTCTTTAAATATACGATTACGTGTAAATGGACTGTACTGACTTCATTAGTAGTGTATGCTCATTTTTGTTACTTGAGTCCGTAGCGATCAACCCTCAACAGATACTTCCTTTCAATAACTTAAATATTGGTTGTCATTTTTCAACAAAGTAAAACATTTTGCTCGATGGTTACAATTCATAAAGTCGCCAATTTACCTTTTCTCATTTCGTCCGGGGCAGCTGTCGCCGACTTATTAAGACGCACCTGTCAATCTTCACAATGCCGAGTTTTTATTTCGAATCCCTCCTCATCTGTAACTCGCAAGTGTTTGGTGTTGGGCCTTTGTTTCTGAAAATTCTTATTTCAGTATATTTACTTAGGACCTGCCAGGGAAAAATGGCGGGCGTTATTAATGTAATTGGCAAGTGAATATTGAAAATAAGACTGTAAATATATAACTGAACTTATAATACTTAATTACTCAATTCATATTTTTATCGGTTATATTAAACACCTTAAATACACAAACATATTGAAGAAAACAAAATTATATTTCAATAACACTGTGTTACAAGTGCAGTAACAATCGTAAAACATTAGCATTTTTACGTTCGTTAGAACTTATTGGTGGTAGAATCTATCTAGGTTCATCCGGGTGAGTACCACTACCACAATTATTTCTTGTGTGGAATAGCTCTTATGAGTTGTCTTTTAGCTTGAAGGATATGAGGACCAGTACACGCAGGAAACATGAGACGGCAAACTTAGCCGTCAACAGTAGCAGCACACATATGACTAACTTCAAACAGAACGATTGGTTTTTGAGTCCGTTACGGGTGCCATGGCCTGCATTGTTCACTAAACATCAGGTAAACTGCATGTCCGTAAGCTACTTTAATTTTATAAAAGAAAAAATATCTACTATAAAATTTACTTTGATGCGCAACATGAAGGTTTGAAACTGGTACATAGACAATTGTATATTACAAGGGAGATGTGTGCTCTGTTCAAATTTCCTCAAACCCGTCGATACTTACAGAACTAGAAACACATTGATGCGAAAGTAAGAAGCGAATGGTAATTCTAAAACCAATCCTAAACAAACAGACTCGTCGAAGTGGAGATTCGAGGGTGTCCACGCTTCGATTTTCGATCTCACCCACTACATTAATTCGGGTGTTCATTAAAAATGCCATCAAGTCGGCCGTTAACGAAGTGGTGCGCAATTAAAGTCGTTGCTGACGTCACACCCTTGGTAAGACCAAGTGCCCCTCAAGGCTCTTTGAAGTAGAAGACACCTTGAGATGGAATTGAAAAATTGAATTGTAATCAGCGCTTAGTCCAGCGTCATCGTTATCGAAAGAGCCTTTAGCGACGCCGGATGAACTACATCACCACCCACGGTAACCTAAAGTAAAAGAACCTGAAATAATGGTCAATGGAAATATTCTCATTTATTACATATTTACAGATTGAACAAGATGATTAACTACAGTATTGTTAATTGGCACGTTTTAATCAATTTTGCATTTTTTTACTGAATGTTGAAGTCAAATCTATGACAGCGTTTCCGTTAACATTAAAAATTTTATATAATATTGTTTATAACTATAAATTATCATCTTTGTTCATTATCGTAATAACTACACGTTCTTTAATCGCTCTGCAATACCCATAATTCGATTCTCATTAGGGTGTCAAAATCTTATTATTGGCGCCCGCATAAGGACATTAGGGGACTCGAGATAAAACAGACGCCCATTAGCGAGTACCTCGGAAACGAAAAAACGTCGATGCTATCGTCATGACGAGGTGGCAATCTAATTTTTTTCCTAAGTCCCAGTCAATCACGGGCGAAATGAGCCTAAAACGATCAGAGAGGGACCCGTTTTGATTGGTTCACGATATAATGTGGTCGTGGTATATAATACTAGCTTTGCTTCCGGCTTCGCACGCGCTTTACATAGACAAACAAACCAACAAAAACAAAAGAATATTTAACTATATAATATTAGTATAGTATTAGTATAGATGTTCTCGATTTACTTTACAATCACCAATATTTAAGGGCGGCTGAGAGGTGTAACCTAATGCTAGGTACCCTATGTTATTCCTCATTCATCTGGCTATCATATACAAAAATAATTTTTCAAATCCGAGTAGCATATTCAGAGATTATCCAGTTTTAATAAACAAATAAACAAAAAATCTCTTCCGCTTTATTATATTAGTATATATATATTTATGTATGATCTTTGGTTCTGGAGCTTTATAGAATGTGATACCTAGAGCTGATCACTTGAAGGACCCGTGGTTTTCTTGTCACTGTAACTAGTAGCTATATTATTACCCTATAGTTAAATGAAGTTTAACACGGTAGGCATGTTTTAAATCATGATCAATCATAAAGAAACAAACGATTGCGTCTAAAGCATCGACCTTCTACTACTTTGAGTTCACCACATTTTAGAATGATAGCTTCATAAAGCTATTCCATCAGGTCCTTCAAATGACATAGTTACTCACAATGAAAGATGTAGCAAATTATCATAGAACTATTAATATTGAGACAAAATATCCAAATCTTTCAAACTATAATAATAATATACTATATCGATGAAGTTGTATGATTTAATATTCAACTACAAAAAGGACTCCACCAACAAACGGAATTCGTTTGTGAATAAAGTGTTTTGTCAGGCGTTAAAAATCGTAGGGTGGCGGATCGCGGATCGCCAAGGTGTCTCAATCAGCATAAAACAAAAGAAATCAATAGCGCCCCTCGCGGCACGCGGCTGACAAAGAGCAAAGATTTCTTTTCACAATTAACCACCCCCGGGTGTCGGGAAGCTGATAACTGGTTTTAGCTTAGCTCCCACTTGCATATCTTTACACACGTCACTATAATACTATGTCATTGATTACTGGACTAAAAACCAATAAAAAATTATCACTTTTTTTATTATTTATTATTATTTCCACAGTCGTCTGCGTCTGTACCTTTTTGACACTAGTTTTGTATTTTAATTTCCGCGATACATTTTTTTATGCGAGGTCACTATTCCTAACTAATAGTTCAAATATTAGACTTATACAGATAGTTTTTGATTGAAAGTTGTTGATAAATATGTCGCATATTTCTATTACAACATCTACCAGCAACCATCAAAGTGGCTATAAAAATATCCAACGTATTTTGTATATATAATATATACAAAAAATATATATGATGTTAAATTACGAGAAGATGTAGTTAAAATATGCCATTTCCAATCTGCAGTTCAAAATAAAACCCACGGCACACGATCGTGATTCCCTCTAGTTTACTTTTCGAAGTAGAAATGAAATTGGATTTGTTGTTGTATATGTTTTTTAGTCCACTCAGTCCATAATCCGACAATCGGGAGAGTTTACATCTGGATCAACGTGTAATGTCGGATACAATGGACAGTTCGTGATTGTGAATACTAAGCAACTTTTATGATGAAATGTTTAATGCATGCAGCTGTTTACACTTCGAGACACAAGATCCGTTGTCCATTAGACTCTGAAAGCACATTTTACGTTTGATGATATATATGTTAGCAAGGAGTTTCATAGTAATAATATGAGTTTTGGAATATTCATGTACGGGATCATTTAATATGAATAATTATTTATCTAAGTAATTACTTGTAATTTTAAATTAAGTTTATACACATTTTTTTTATTGAAAAATAGAGTAGCAAACGGCCATGCAGTTCATCTGATGTTAAATGACTACTACAGCCCATGACAACCGTGACCGAATCAATATAGACCCATCGATCTGTACGAAGTCGATCACAAATGTGTTGCTACTGTTGAGGGCTAGGTAGGTCGCCTCATTTATCGCGTGCGTGTCGGCCGCCACACTCTTCAAGCTGAAACACAAGCTCTAAGAGCTTTTTCACAGCAGAAATAGGTGTGGTGGTGGTACCCAC
>DWIE01001330.1:0-11099 GCA_018248235.1 Choaspes benjaminii
CTGGCTATCACACCCTTACACCGAAACACAAGTAGTGCGAACACTACCGTTTCACGGCACAAATAGGTGTGACGGTGTTACCGACCCAGTCGAACATATTCATGTTCTACCACCCGTAATCTTATACTGAGTCGGTACCCCCGTCATACCTATTAGTGCCGTGAAACAGTAGTGTTAGCACTACTTGAGTTTCGATGTAAGGGTGTGATAGTCGGCATACGCAGAACACGAGGCGTTTGGATCTATATCTTCAAGAGTAGCACCGCATTTGTGATTACAGATGTCATGGGATTTACCAGCAGGTAGACTGCAATCCCGTGGTCTACATTTAAAGAAATCATTACATCAATAAGTTATGATGCAAACTTGGAAGTAAATTTTACTACCATAAAATACGTAATTGCTCTATAAATTAACGTACAAAGTTTTCTTAAGGTCAAGGCGTCTCATAATGAGGGTTTTCCTGAATTCTAACTTCGGTTTCGACTTGTTCCCACGTTTATGACCTTGTAGTCTCTGAAATTTGATAATTAAATTGAGATAATGTTAAACATATTAACGGAATTCGCTTTCGGCATTTAGAAGTTCTTGGATTCCGAGATTATACAGGTATAATAAATTTTCCACAAACTGAATATAAATTGGATTTATAGGAGTTTATTTATAATAAAATGTGTCAGTTTAGTATAATTATACAACAATTATACAGACATGAATTACACAAGTATTTTTTTAACAGGTATTAATTATAATTATACAATAAATGTGAAATAGCTTTTATTAGTTGTGTTTCAGATTGAAGGGTGTGGCAGCCGGCATGCACAGGATACATGAGGAGTCCAACTTAGCTCTCAAGAGTAGCAACGCACTTGTGACCAACTATGAACAGAACGATGGATCTGTTTAGAGTCGGTTACAGTTGTCATGGACTGCAATGGACACTTAACATTAGGTGAATTGCATGCCTGTTGCTACTCTAATTTCCATAAAGAAAAAATTATACAACAATTGTGATGAGTAATAAAACAAAAGACCATCAAAATATAATTACTGTTTTTAAAAAAATCTCAACATGGCATAAATCTTACAAAATACAAATGCAAATCTCGAAGATACTGTGATCTAGCATATTTTACAAGGTTGAATAATAATGCTTAAACTTCCTTCATCCAACAAACTTTCAAACTATACCTAAAGTAAAGATCACCAAGAAAACAATTTTTTACTTTCTTATTTTAGTCTGAGTAGTTCAGTACTAGCTGACGTTTCTTAAAATCCACATTCATGTTTTTACGAAACAAAAACGATTTGAAATGTATTAATGTTTACACAACCGGAAGGAAGACTTGAGAGTTTTGAGAGTACGTCAAATAGAGAATTCGTGCGCCATTAGAAATAATCTTAACTGGCGTTCCCTTTACAAAATTGCCAATTTTGTACTACCGAATTTGTAGCTGATCTTATGGGTTTTCCTATTTTTTTTTCTATAAATTATCCTTGTATTATGGTTAATACCATTACTAATATTTTTTAAATCAGTCAAGCAATTTTGTTATTTAAGCGTAACTAAAGTACAGCAATTGTTTTTTATTTGTCTATATATAGATATTTTTTCTCGCTACAGGTGCTAGCATGTCTCGCACTAGATTTCCTGCTGGTGGGGCTCGGTATGTCCATCAGCTTCGTCACCATGGTCGTGCCAGATGTACTGGATGCGAAGGAGGGACTCTCCATTACCAAAAAACAAGCGTCGTGGTTCGGTAAGATTCCTCTTTTATTACTATGCTGATATTATGCGAAGGTACAATTTGTGTACTCACCCGAAGAAGAATCTACCACCGATTAAATGACAATTGACAGTTTGAGTTGTCATTCACTCTAAATAATCAAAAGCGCCAGTCATATTTAACTCATTCTAGTATTTAATCTGTAGTAACAAGACACATTGTTAAGAAAATAATAAATGAGATAACGTACACAAGGATTATAACTGTTAACACGACTTTGATAAGAAACAAAAAGTAGGTTATTTGAACGTCGATTATTATATTATGGTGTGATACGAGAATATACTTATTACCATCCTTGAATTATTCAGTGAAATGTCGATGCATTCGTTTGGTTATCGTCGGTGGCCTTTATATCCAATACTTTGATTTACTTGTTTTTTTAGTTTATAGATGCTGTCTCCTTGACTTTAACATTTTCCGTTATCTATATCTATCTATTTATATAAAAGACTGACAAAAACTGTCTGACTGACTGACATATCCACGCATAGGCCAGGGCCGTGTAAATCTACATATGGCTACTGTAGGTGAGCACTAATGAAGGGTTTTTGGAAATTCAACCTCTAAGATAGTGAATAGGGGGATGAAAGTCTGTATGACGCGAGAGAACCCGCGGAGAAATCGCTCTTAGGTATATATTACGGCACTATACTTCACAATATAATTTTTTGACTACCTCTGTGGCGCGGATGGTGATGTGTGTGTCTGCGGAACATGAGGACGCGGGTTCGATGTTTTTCGTGTTTGGTAAACCTTACGGATCGTCGAACATTAATATTTGCCCTTCATCGATTCTACCTGCGGTAGAGTCACACTAGTTGTGCTCAGAAACATCAGTGTTCCCACAACTTGTGTTTCAGTGTAAGGATGTGATAGTCAGCATAAGCAGAGCACGAGGCGTTCGATCTGTCCTAAACAGTAGCACCACATCTTTGATTACAGATGTCATGGGCTGTAGTAGCTACTTACTGGTGGGTAGTCTGCAAGCCCGTGTGCTACTTCATAACATAACAAAAAGTATGTAAAAATCTTGAGTCACACTGTTCCTCTACGCTTATCACCGAAGCCACAGAACTGATTTAAATGTAATTTTGTACATTTGTCTCGCTTGGTCCAACTTGAGAGATAGAATAGGATAGAATGTTATCTTTATGATCTGATATCATCTGTCTGATGTCCCTTAATTTTTTTTATTGCAAATTGCTGTTTTATTGCGAAAAAAATGCTATATTTTGATCGTGACTACGAATAGCCAGCAACTATAATAGTCGTTGGCGTATTTACACAGCCGTCAAAGATTTAACAATATCCGCGCAACTTAGTGAAACATTAACAGAAATCTGTGTTATCTATACATTAGTAGTTAAACTAGTTATTGCTTTTGACTTAGATTTGGTATCTATTGCAATATTTACTATCGTCTATATTCTATTGAGATTTTTATAACAAACTTTCACGTGTCAGTCATGTTATAATGTAACAGACTTAATATAGATATTACAGAGGTATAAAAACTGATCAGTAGTAAATACAGTTTTTAAATTACTTTATCTATGCATTAATAATTATAATTATGAAATAGTCAAAATTATAATCAATAAATAAAATAATTAATGAAACATTCAAAATAAGATTTTCTTATAACAATATAAGTACATAAATCTATTCAGTTTCTATCAGTTTTTAATTTCAGCTTACAAAATGAAATTATTAAATATTTCTGCATTAATTTAAATTCATCTTGTTTTTTTAATAAAATGTGGTCATAATTTATAGAAATGAGCCATTTAAATGGATTATGGTAAGTAGAGATGTAAATTAAAGATACATATTTATTTTAACACAAGTCAAATTCGGTTAAATATTCGATTTTGTTTTAAATAGGCTTATATGCATATAGAATGCCGAATAACAGATTAGTAAAATCGACTTGAAAACGCTATTGCAATTGGGATTTACATTGGAATTTCGCTATAAGAACAGAATGTGACATAACTCAACTATGACGCGAGCGAAACCGCGGACATAGCGCTAGTTTAGTTATAAATTAATGTATTTATCTAAAGTAGTACATATCACGTTGTCCGTGATGTACTTACATAGAAATCCAATAAAAACCAATTAAAATCTTGCAAGTAGTTAGTGATTTTTACCTTGACTTTTAATATAATGGGATTAACCTTTTAACACAGAAAAACATAGGCACAATAATCGTGTATGCTATGGTTGAGAAGTTCTATATCGTATGGTTGGATATCTATCGATTAATTAATGTTGACAAAATGTATATATTACTCAGAACTTCTTAAGACGACCAAGGGTTCCTCGGTTCGATTTCCGTGTCAGGCAAACTGCTATTTATGATTGCAACAATCTAAGTAATAGCCAGAAATTGAGAAATGTACCCGGTAAATGACATTAGATTCGTCATCATCGTCACTATGAGACTTACACAAAACTAGTGAAAGATGGGTGATGTTCACCTGTGCCTAAACATTCAGGTATATACTGGCGTGAGTTACGTTTGTTTATGTTCTTTAAAAACGAGGCTTGAGACTACGCAACTTATCAAACATATACAACATATGTACCGAGACCTTACCGCTTTTATGAAAATTGTTATTTTTTATATCTTGTTATTGTTATGGTATAATATTATTAGTATATATTATATTCTATTAATATTTATTATTAGTATTATTTAATTTATAATTTTTTGTTACATAATTTTATCTTTTACATCTCTTATTACAAATAATATATTAAAAAAAATAAGATGAAGCCCCCGGCGCAGGATGAAATCCCATACCATAGGTGCTAGCCTTTCAGCGAAAGTTTGTGTAGATGTTGATCGAATCTTTCCACTAGAAACCCATTCACAGAAACTACTATTTATTAGGATTTTATAAGTATTACTATTTATACTATACCTCAGTTTTGTTTCGCACTTAACTGATCATTTCAAATATTCTACGATTTTCAGGTAGTATGGCGTTTCTTTGTCAGCCGTTGGGCAGCATTTTCTCAGGGCCTCTGCTGGATTATTTCGGACGAAAGAAAGCTTTATTCATAGTGAACATACCGCACCTAATTGCTTGGCTCCTAATGTACTATGCTTGGAATGTTCCTACTCTGTTCATCGGAAACGCCCTCCTCGGCATCGGAACAGGGATCATGGAGGCACCGTCAGTCACCTATGTTGGTGAAGTAAGGTAGTATTCTTTTTTTATGAAAATTATAGTAGCAAACGAGCATGTATGAGTTGATGTTAAGTGACCATTGCAGTCTATGACAACCGTAAACGACTAAAAGTCAAAATTAATATCGAACGATTACTTTAGGTTTGGTTTTGCTAAAATGTTATTATAGGATTATAAATTATGATCTCTTAATCGCCTTCACTGAATAACAATACAATATTATACAAGAACTCTTTATTGCACTATAAATCAGTAACTCATGTCGAAATACCCAAATACCCATATTTAACCATCTTGGTATAAGTATTCTGGATTAGGTCAAATTGTACAGGAGACAGCCGCTCAAGGAGATTAATCTTGAGATTCTAATGATAATAGCCTGTGATTTACGCAGATGGAGTTGTAATCCACATTAAAATACAGGTCATATCTGTGTTGATTCTTGAAATAGCTATAGGGATCTCCCTATGGATGATCCCCCCTCCCTTATGCACAATTGATTAAGAATAAATTTGGGAATGATCTGCATACAAGTGGTAGTGAGAAGATACATGTGAAGTCATTGTATTAATGAATATTTAATGAAAGAAGAGGAGATAACGCGCCACCTTGTGGTACGCCAGCAGAAGTCATTATCCAAAAATAAAAATGTCTTCGACTCTGGCACCGGTCGGCATCCATGCAATTATGACCAATCAATTACAATGTCATCTAATTGACACTCACATAACGATATGAAATGATGATTATGATTCCCCGAAGTAAAATTCTGTGTAAACTGAATCATAATTGCACGTTATCCAATCAGATCCAGTCCACCTTGTTATTTGATTTTTTCTTTGACATAAAATTTGAATGTTTATAAGTAATATTTTATAACATGTTATTGCCAAAAAACGATTGATATAAAGCAACTTCTATAAAAATAAAAAAGACAATAATTGTAAGTTGAGGAAATAAGAATATAGAATATGTAAATGTAGTTTTGATGAGTTGTTTTATAACTCACAAATAGATGGCATTGCTATGCTTACATAGAGGCTATATACGCCGACTAATATTTTTTATTTCGATTTCAGCGAACCTTCGATCCGCGGCATCCTGACGACACTGACAAATAGTTTCACATCGGCTGGGATGTTTTTCGCCTACTTGCTCGGGACGGTTCTACCTTGGCGACAGGCTGCACTTGTGTCGCTCACTGTACCTCTAACAACAATGTTTCTTGTACTGTTTGTAAGTATTAAAAAGTAGAAATTTCAAAATCCAGCTATTATAAACGATGGTTACTCAAATCAAATCAGACTCAGATCAAACGCCTCGTGTGCTGACTATCACAAACTTACACCGAACACACAACTGGTGCGAACACTACTGTTTCACCGTGCAAATTCGTGTGACGGTGGTGCCGTGTGCCGAATGTTCTAACACCTACAAAGTATTCCAGACACGAAACTAATTAGAAAATTAATCCGGCCGCGGGGCTTGAACCCGTAACTTCACATTTCACAGATCGGCTCATCGCCGTCTGAGTCACGCCTTTTACATGAAACTTGCCGTTATCATACCATATAATTTTCTATGCTATCAATATAATGATTAAAATATGGATAGAAGGCCTAAAATAAAAATATTTCTCGATGCCTTTCAGGTTCCAGAGACTCCTATATGGCTATTATCGAAAGGCCGGCAGAAAGAAGCTCTACATTCGCTGTGCTGCCTTCGAGGGTGGGTCAAACCTGAATATGTGAAAGAAGAGTTCGACCAACTCGTTCAGTACAATGATGTCATCAAACAATGTGTGATATGCCTCAAAGAGGGAGCACCAGAGAGGTATCCATGCGAACATACCACTGCTGGCATTTTTAAACAAATGGTACTCAAGTTCAAACACATATTCTTCGTTAAGGAGACCATGAGACCCTTTATACTAGTGATGGCCTATTTCTTCTTCCACACCATGAGTGGGTTAATACCAGTGCGGCCAAACATGGTCAATATTTGTAAGGCTTTGGGAATGAAGTACAATTCTAAAACCATTGTGGTAAGTTATACTATTAATAATAATCTTTTCTAAGAGGGCCAACACAAAGATGTGGTTTGCGCTGGCGGCCTATGCATTTATATGGTCAAAAATTATTAATTTGTGATAACTTTACGGGTATCATCGCAAGCCACGTCTGTTTGTTGGCTCATTATTTAACTAAAATTTCCTAGACGTGTTGATATTTCATTATGGTAATGGAGTAGCCAAATTAATCACAGCGCTCAAAACAAGAATAACTAGTATTAGTACGTATTACGAATAGTGGTGATACCTCTTACTTTTTGTAACATAATTAATTTTCCATTACTGTAATTACGTTAATAATAAATGCATATAGACATATGTATTTACTAGGTTTATGTAATCAACGTAAATTTTACAAATTTACTGCTTTGGTACCATTTTGACTCAAAGTGAAAATTCACCTGGCAAAATTTCGACATGGTTTCTATACTGTATTAAAATACTGATTAGATCTTAAATGATCTGTATGGATAATATACAGTATTCAGCAAATTATAATATCATATTATTATCCTAACTCGTATTATAAATGCTAATGTGAGTCCCGATAAATATAAAATTTTGCACACGCGTGATCAGGAGTATAGAAACAGACATAGGGTACTTTTAAAAACCAGACTAAGCAATAGGAACATGTGACACCGTAGCTGGTTATGTCATAAAATTTGAACAAAACATCAACATAATAATATCAAAAGCGGGTCAGTATATCTCATCTTATGAGGGTCTACACACAGAGATAAATTTAGAATAGTAAGAAGTATAATAATATTATAAGTAGGACCTTTACTTTTGGAAAGACTCCTAAATTAAATTTTTGATTAACTATTTCAGGTTCTTGTTGGAGCGGTCTACATAATCATGAACGTAATATCCGCATCGATAGTTAAAGTTACCGGCAAAAGAAAACTAGTCCTAACTTCGCTTTTCTGCACCGCCTGTTGCAGCCTGGCCATAAGTATTTATGCTGGGACTAGTCTCCCATCAACCGTCTTCTCCTATGAAATTCTTACATTTCCTGAGGAGAAGGAAATCTTACCAGTCATTCTCTTCATGCTTCTGGTGTCCTTCACTAGCGCAGGTATACCGTGGGTTCTGCTGTCCGAAGTGTTTCCTTTTAGGAGCAGAGGGATCGCTACAGGCCTGGCTGCGGCATTAAGCTACACCATATTCTTTTTGGGTTCAAAAACCAACTACAATCTTGAAGCTACCTTCCACCTCAGTGGCACCTTCGCTGTATATGCTTCTATAGGATTTATTGGCACCGTCTACTTATACTTCTTCTTACCAGAAACAGAAAGTAAATCCTTGGTCGAGATAGAAACATTTTATAAAGGTAGTCAGAAAATATTCGCTGACGATTTTCTTATCAATGCATTCAGAAAGAGAAGAGGAATAGAAGATAAAGCTAACAAACCAATGCTAGTCACCTGATCAAATTTGGTTGTGTCATAGGATAGTTTTGCCAAAATGGATGAACCTAAAATGGTTTGACTTTAAATTGTTTAGATAAGCCTAGTACGTAAATATTCCCTAGTACTTAGCTTAGATAATTAATTGTTCAATGTTACTATTTGAGATTACATTTTTTAAATTTGTTGTTAGTAATTATTTGTTACATTATATGTACATATTTGTAACTTTAGTAGTGTTAAAAGTGTGAAACATAAAGCTGACATTCCTTAAAAAAGAAACATATCCTTTTATTTTCTGCTTACATTTGTAGAAGTAAATAGAGTATAAATAAAACAAATTGTTTTTATTAACTTAATTACTTTATTTACTGCGAATTCAAACAAATATGCGATTCCTTATTCCAAAACCCTAAAGAAGTCTCTAGTTTCACCTCTTATAGTTGTACTCCAGGATTTGGGTCTACCACAGTTTGAGTTACACCCAAGACTCCAAAGGTCACGTAATTTAATTACAGATTTTTCGCCGCGCATATTTAATCTACTATTTAGGCCATTAGCATCAACATCTTCCGGAATTGTAGATGTTATTATCGGTAAAGTAGTGGTTTTTTCACAGGACGATGAAGGGTTATCTATGCAATCAACCAATTTATACTCTGAAACAATATAATTCTTCCTTATTTCTCTAGTTTTAAAACCGGTTAAAGTAGAATTATACATTGTTGTTGTTTATAATATAATTTGACTTGTGCTAATGTGCATTTTGAAGCTTATAGTTAATCTTGTTTATCTAGGAGCCCATATAGCTGGTTGTTGCCCAAATGACAGATCTCTAGCATTTCGTATGAATACAAATAAAATGATTAAAAGATTATACATTATTGTTGTATTTCTATTAGGATTCTTTATGAAATATGCCTACATTTGTAACAGTTTGTATTTGTTTATTTGGCATTGCTATCTCAGTCTGTGATGAAGTAATTTCTTGTTGAGATTTAAAGAATATATAATATTTAGCATTTGTAGTTGTAGTTTCCCATGTTTGTGGTCTTTGACAACACGAAAATAACTTTCTTTGATTTGTTTGAGATGTATCAATAGATGTATACTGTGGACTTGTCTTCAATGTAAAATTACTTTCCGTGATAACTGACTGAGCATTAATTGGAGTAGTATTCTTTTCAATCTTCTCAGTAATAGAAGTAAAAGGACTGTTAACAGTGATAGAAAGAGTTGTATTTTTGTTAATTTTGGTAATATAAGCCGCAGTGGTCAATACAGATGTTGTTGACGAGTCCGACGACATATTCGGGAGGAAAATATTTTCTGAGCTGTTATTTAACATCTTTGCAGTAGGGGTACTTATCGCTTTGTTATTTATTACCTCGGTACTACAATTTTTCGTAATGTCTCCGTATGTAGAGTTATTTTTTTTAGATGATAAAGGAGTGCTCAACATTTTGCTAGTTGTACTAAGTTCTGTATTAAAATCTCCTATTATATCACTTGTTTTAGGTTCGCTTGTACTTGTACTTGTCAAATTATCTAATGGAGGCTCTATGGTATAACTATTTATTGTCATCGTTGTAATGTTTTGATTGGAAGTAGTTTCAGTACTATTAATGGTGTTATTATAGACGTCAACGATAAGACTGGATTTAGTGTTAATCGAACTTGTCACTGTAAATTCAACAAGCATATTATTTAGTCAATTTTAAGAGATCCTGTTATTATTTAGATTATTTAAATTTATTACTATATTACCGTGACTCATAGACTCGTTATTTGCGTATGGCTCGGTGGTATGAAATAAATCCAACTCTGGGGTTAAACAAAATAATCTGTAAGTCTCTTGGTAACCTGGAATGGTAGCTTTGTATACATAAGTTATCTTAAATGAGAGGTAGATACTATACTTTTAGATATATAATTGCTTAACTTTGTATATATAACCTTTGTCTTTATTTTCGGTTTATTCGATGATTTTTATTGTTTAAGTTTGCCGTCGCGTGTTCGATTCCTGGTGTAAATCAATTTTTCTAATTTATTTCGTGTCTGGAAATCCTTCGGGTTGTAGAACGTTCATGTCGCACTGTATTGACACTACCATCATACCTGATATGAAACAGTAGTGTACGCACTTGTTTCGGTGTAAATGTGTTATACCCAGCATATGCAGAACACCAATCGTTCGATCTATATCCTCTTTTATTACTGAGTTAATACCATTTGTGGTCATAGATGTCATGGGACTTAGATTGCAAGCCTTTGTGCTACTACATAGTATAAAAAAGTTACTTGGAGTAAAACTAAACTGCGGTGATTGTACAATATTGTTTATTTAACTTAATATTACAATATGTATCGTCTTCAGCGCTCTTCAGCACGTAAAGTTCGGCGCACCACTCACACATGCGCTTGTCACTTTTGTCATGAATTCTGAAAGGTAATAATTATAAATATATTGATTTTATGTAACTTTTTCCAAGTATGAACTTATGAATGTGCACTTAAGTTTAGTTTCACTCCAATAACTAGCTTTCGAAGTTGAATCTAATTTCTCATTAATATGCAAAATTGCAAGGTCAAAGGTCAAAAAGAAACACAGGGCGTCCTAAGGTGT
>DWIE01001331.1:0-11098 GCA_018248235.1 Choaspes benjaminii
AACAAAATCTCGGAGTCAGGGTGGGACTGCCGAGCGGTACAGTCTCTCTTTCGTCGATCCAACAAACAGCACAATGGCGGATAAGGAAAAGAAGATAAAGAAGAAGAAGGCGAAGGAAGAAGCGCCAGCTGAGGAAGCGCCCGCCGCGCCCGCGGGCGAGAGGGCGTCCTCCCGCGGCAGCCGCAAGGCCAAGCGCACGGGATCCAATGTCTTCTCCATGTTCTCACAGAAGCAGGTCGCTGAGTTCAAAGAAGCCTTCCAGCTAATGGACCACGACAAGGACGGTATCATCGGCAAGAACGATCTGCGCGCCACCTTCGACTCCCTCGGCAGGCTCGCCTCCGAGAAGGAGCTCGACGAGATGGTCGGCGAAGCATCCGGCCCCATCAACTTCACCCAGCTCCTCACCCTCTTCGCCAACCGCATGTCCGGCGGCTCCGACGAAGACGACGTTGTCATCAACGCCTTCAAGACCTTCGACAACGACGGCAAGATCGACTCCGAGAGACTGAGGCACGCCCTCATGACCTGGGGTGACAAGTTCTCCGCGGATGAGGTCGACGAGGCCTACGACCAGATGGAGATCGACGACAAGGGTTTCATCGACACCACCAAGCTCATCACCATGCTGACCGCCAGCGCCGAGGAGGAGGAGGGCGGTGAAGCCGCGTAATTCCATCTTCCGCCGACTGAGGAACTCAACATGCAGTCATGCAGTCACCTGGCCCGCTCGGTTCCGTGACATCGCATTAAACACGATGCGAACCGAACAATTTTTTATTTAATTTAATATATCTCTATGTAATTTATTTTCCATTTTTTAATTTATATATAATGAAAATATAGTTCTACTATACCAACAGCTGTAGTACTACTGACCCCCGCTGTCAACCGCGGCCGCGCAAGCCAGAAACAATGTGATGAATACTATGTATTCATGTTAATATTTTTGTTTCAAATAAAGTTTCAATCAAGTCTGACTATATTGACTGTGCCGGAAATAGGGCACGTTGTTTAAGAAATCTTGGCTTATCATTACACATCACACAACTCACACACACATTAATAAGTATAGCAATATAACTACTCCTCGGAATTTTGATATAATTCGTGGACGCTTACCAAATCGATACCAATTTATTCCTTATTACAATGTATCTGTAAGTAACCTACAAGGGACAAAAGCTACGATCTCATGTACTTACTTACTTATTGTATTATGTCAGTAATTCAGAAGAGGGTTCAATATAGGTATTGTTATATAATTATATTGCAAAACTAATTTAAATATTTTGAGACATACATTACTACCACCAGAAAATGCCTACCAACTCGACTGAGTACAACTGTCTCTATCGTTAACTGTAGAGATTAACGGGAATTTAATAAATTCTTAACCACAGAAAAGACGAAATCTGAAACATAAACCATTAGTAGATATTAAGTATTAGACACATCTATAGCTCTAAGATTATTTTAATTAATAAAACTGCCCAAATCAAGGGTCACATCAGTGCTATAATATTAAGCCATTATATATAACTTGAAAATCATACTCCAGGAATCGTCCTCGATCCCCGAGGTTGGCAGTCGAGCTTATGACCACTGAGCCAACGAGGCACTTTACATTATTTGTGTTTTTGCTTTATTAGTTTCGCTATAATTACACCAACATATCACCTACTTTACTATAAAAGAGAACGTAACATATAGCATAAATATTTCAACGCATTATGTAGCTCTAAATATACAGTGTCATAAAGTAAAGCAGATATAAGTGGGTTAGCAAGATGGACGGCGAAGAAATCGAACTAGTTTAGAAATTAGTAAAATTAGGCGAGAAACATTGTCATAAGTTCCTACTTTGATTAAATCAAACGTATCGATTATGTTTTGTGCCATGGAATGGATCGCGTGATAACTGACGTTGACAATTGGCTATATTTGCTGTCAGATTCACTTCATATCAGCGTGGCCAGATTTAATAGATTTCTACTTTTTTGGTAGATTTTAAGGTATTAGCAACAGAATTTAGTATATAAAAATTATTTGGTATATTTTAGTAGAATTCACGCTTTTCAGTTATTTTAGAATTTTTGGCATATTGAGTAAATGCGGGGTATTTCCCATTCATCGAATGAATTGTAACAATTTAATTTTTATTCTTTTCGTTACCATTAGTGGGAATTCATTTATTGAGAATTTTTATAAGCGAGTTTAAAACGAAACGTAAATATACATAAGAATACCAAGACGAATGGGAGCAAGATCCCTCATTTCAAGTTGGTTCAAGTCATTCAAGTTGGTTATGTAAATCTAAGATAAACACTACGAGTGCTCATTGTAAAGCATGCAAATGTGAAGTACTAAGTAGAGTGGCGTCTTTGAAGGAACACGTGGCTACATCAAACCATATAAAAAATATATGAAAGGATATTCCGGCGTTTCTCAGGTATGCAAGTTACTTACGTTAATATGTGGAATTTCATTCTTAGTTAATTATTCGTGTAAAGACTTTTTTAAATACTTTCATCCTACGCAGTAGTGAGAACCCGTATTATGTTTTAAAGTTTTTAAATTTGATTTCCACTCAAAAGCAAACATTTGCTGTTTTATGTACGTTTATTACCTACGCATTTACATAACAATTACTATTCAACTATATGTTAAATGCTATGTAAAAATTGCTTAGTTTTTGATATTATATAGCACTTTATGAAATGTCCTGCATACTTATGTTTATCTTCTTTGGTTACAGATTGATCCGATTTTGAAAACATCAAGTATTTCGCAAGAAGTAAAAGCAGAGTATAGTGGATTTCGAACTCTCATAAGAATACTCCAAAGGTTTCCTAACTTTGTTGCAACAGAAAACGTGCAAATTGTTGACAATGAATATAGGGACTAAAAATTAGACGTTTCCGTATCTAATTTATTGACAAATTCTATGGTGACTATTTCATGGTGGATGTATTTTGGAGTGAATTCAGCCAAATCTGTGATGCGAATAGCAAACCAAAATATGGCAATTTGTCCCGATTTGTGAAGCAAATGACGATACTACCTTTGTCAAACGCCAAAGTCAAAAGAATATTTTCCAATATTAATAGGATTAAAAATCAAGAGCGAAATCGATTTAACAATAAGAATGTTACTGCAGTAATGCATGTAAAATAGGGGCTACGACAGTTTGAAGGAGTATGTAGCCGATTTGATCCTGACAGAAGTATGATCACGTTAATGGACTCAAATCAGCTTTATGACAATATATGACCCAACATAGAGACGGAGAATCTTAATTTCATTTTTTTGTCTTTTTAATTATATTTTTATTTAGAATTAAATTTAAAAAAAAACTTGGTGGTCTTTAATTAATGGCGGTTTTTTTGTTATTTTTATTATTTTATCGTTCAATCAAGAAAACATTCATGTTTTTAGGTTGGAACACGACAGGAAAAATATAATAGATTTTTAGTATTTTCTCGTTCTCTTTTGGTAGAATTCAGTAGCTTTTAACCTCCACAACCAGTAGATTCGACAAATGGAATCTGGTCACACTGTGCCACAGTCGACTGGCCGTGGTAGGTAGGTAGGCTGGAAAGAAGAGGTTTACTCTTAGTAGTTAAATAGAATAATGTACTTGAAAGTGTGAATGTAATATTTTAACTACAAACTAAAAACTGTAACTCTAAAACTGTATGTTATTTCCAACGTTGATTACTTAACTAACAATCTTATTACCTTAGTCAACTTCAAACTTGATTATGCATCTGTTTTTTGACATAAAAAAATCACAAATTTTATTTGATTGTATAAAAATAATTGTATTTTAAATAGTATACATAATATATACGATTTAACCTATAACAAAGGTACCAAAACAATAAGGTTACAAGATTATTAATATTTGCAGTTGTAGATTCTAAAGAATAATTATTGTAATTTTTAAGTCGTATATGAGATTTTTGTAAACTTAAGATACTTCAAGCAAAACGTCAGTAAACGTCAAACTTTCTCTGTGGTCGTTCAATCATCAATCAGTCGTTCAGTTCAGTCAGTGAAGAAAAATAAATTAAAAATGGTGGACCCAAGTTTACACAAGAATCAGTGTTGAATAAATTATTTTATTTGGTGTTATGATTAGTTGAATAAAATATTATATAATGTCCACTCCAGTGTCGAATCGCAAATATGGAGCTCAAAAAATTCGACTTACAATTCTGTGTGCACGGAACCTGGTACGGAGAGATCTTTTTCGTAAGTTTTGATTTCCTTTTGTTATTAATTTTCATATGATCAGACTACATCATCCCGTAATTGATGTGTTATAGGATCCTATACGTATTAAATTCCTAGGATTTCTCGTCTCAGTTCAAACTTTGGATGTCTGTGAGTAAATGTTTTGAGGATTTTCATAAACCGTATTAAACTAAACAAAGTCATCGTTATTAATATATCTTGCTTATAGTAGCGTTGATTTAATTAAAAACCTAAAGGTGTAGAACATTGTTTACGAACATATTTATTGTCTTCGGCTCGAAACTGTTGGGTTATGAAATCTCAAAGGATAGGTGTTGCATATAGTCCAATTATTATTGTGTATTACACAAGGAGGACATGGGTAGATTTGTAATGTGTGTGAATGAAAGATAACCTTGACAAATCTCTTGTTTTGTAATGTTAAAATGCCTGCATGCATGACTATTACATATTGTATAACTAGCTGTAATTATTTGCAAATTTTGTTAGTATAATACTTCCAACATTATCCTTGTATTGTTATAATAATGTAGATGTAGACTTACTTGGAAACATCCTTTTTTAAACAAATTGTATTCTCATTTCTTAGTTACATAAATATATAACACAAATATTAATTGCAAATAGTACTCATGGTCCCTTCATGGGATATGGTTCAAATAGTTGAATATGTATAATAGACATTTTCATTACTAATATTGTTTCTATTGATACCCAAATGTAGATCAATTGCCCTTCAATATTTCTATTATCTTATCTTATTTATATATGTGTACAACTTGTCTCAGGGCTGCCTGACCCATTTGCAAAAATCTCAGTTGACGGCAGTGGGCAAGTGTATTCAACAAATGCAGTGAAAGCTACATTGGATCCAAAGTGGAATACACACTATGACTTGTATCTTACTAAAGGAGATGGTATCACAATAAGTGTGTGGAATCAAAGAAAGGTTCATAAAAGACAAGGCTCTGGGTTTTTGGGATGTGTACGCATTCAACCTTCTACTGTGCATAAATTAAAGGACACTGGCTGTGAGTACAATAACAATTGCATTGCATAACTATATATAACTAATCATCATCTTTAAATGTAACAATTTAGACTCCATATGAATGTGGCCTCACAAACTCGAAAAGTAGCTTGTCAACTTACTTCAAATTTGATCACAACAGAATATGTTTTAATTTACTTTTTATGTTCCAAAATTCCAACTGGAATGGTAAATTCTAAACATTCTGTACTGATATTGGTCGGAGCCACAGCAAAGTATGACCAGATCCAGCCAGTACTATTGCACATTTAATGAAAAATGCAACAGAATTTAAATTCTTAAGTCTTGCTGTAACTAATATTTGAGTAAATTTTACATTCCCATATGACACATCATTTTACCATCTGATAGATCTTAGTATTCATATTAATCATTGATGGAATCAAATTATCCCAATTCAATTCTTCATCTTTCATTTTATTTTAAACCTTAAAAAAAATTGTAAATATATTATTGAAAGAAATATTTATTGAATTTTAATATTATTTGTACATCTTGTATAATTTTTATTATATTCTAATAATATTGAATTTTCGGTACCTAGGTACTGTATTTTGCTAATAATACACATACATAGTATTTTTTCATTTAATAATTTTTGGATAAAATAATTGTTATTTACAAAAAAACTGAGTTATGTGCATTTTAAGTTTACCCAATATTTTACAAAATAATTAGGTGTTGTAATTAGTAGCAGTAGTATCCTACACAACATATTATAATACCAAGTATGTATTGCAACACATTTACCCAATGATTTAAGTCATTTATTTCTAACTACTGTAATATAATATGTAGAGATGATTTCACTGTAAAGTTTCTGCTCTCTTTAACCAGACAAATAGACAATATTGTGTACATATTTACTGTTGGAATGTTGGGTTAATTTATTATATTTACTATTTAGATCAATGCCTTGAGCTTTGTGAAGACAATTCGGGTGAGACCTGCGGCGTTAGAGGTCAGGTTATTGTTTCCCTCTTGTCGCGGGACAGCACGAGAGGAGAGCCCGCGTCCGCGGCTGGAGAGGGGTCACCGCTGGCCGTGGTAGGCCCTGCAGGGGAGGTACGCGCACCTAGAGAGCCACCAGTCAACGCTAATGCGTCGAATCTGCCGTTACCGCTGCACTGGGAAGAAAGGTTCACTTCTAGTGGCAGGCCATATTATGTCAACCATGCACTCCGACGGACACAGTGGGAGCGACCAACAGATGCCAACAGCCCCAGTTCACCCCCCACTTCGACCCCGCCGTCTTCGCCCTCGCCACCCGCGCCGACATCCCCCGTCTCTCCTACCACACCACTCAGCCCCATATCTCCTTTACTACCTTCGTCCCCGACTTCACCTGCTTCGCCTATATCAGAAACAGACGTGAGCCACGCAACTTCCATCTCATTAAGACCAGAACCACAGCCACAGACAGCTGTCCGATCGCGTCAGAATTCCACTCCATCTTCACCTTCAAGCTTAACACAAACTTCTGCACAGAATGCACCAATTGCTGCTACAGATCTGCCCCCTGGCTATGGTAACCTAATTTAACAATACATCCATCAAATGTAAATTCCTTGAAGTGAAGTCAAAATAAATAACGATTCCTGTTTCCATGAATAAAGTGAAATATTTACTTATTATATGATGTCACAATTGCTTAATGGAACAAGTTTTCCTTGTAGATTTAACTGTATTAATTAGTATCATTCACCATAAATGACCTTTGGTTCATATTATTATTTTCTAACATCCTATTACAAAGAATTTTGTGTTGCGAGAAGAAACATAAAGGAAAATTGGAATATAATATATAGATGCTGTAGTTTTGTTACTGCAATTTTACCTGGTGGCCAGGGTTTAATCAACCAGCTGTTTTTACAAAACTGTTCACTCCTGGTTAAAACAAATTAACAAACTTCGCCAACCTGTGCCAAATTCTTATTTATCACTTTTGTCAATTACAATTGTAATATTCTTATTATTCATGTCTGAATCGGTCTGCCACAATGTGTTGTATAATTTGAATGAAGTAAGATTCACAAAATATGAAATAACTCAATTACTGTATCCTTGTAGCCCGCTACCTACTCTATACATACTAAAATGTATTCTGTACCAGTAGATATAAACACATTTGTTTAATCTCTACATACTTGATATAGCTAAACTGAAACAAGCTCAAATGTACTAACAATTAACTTAATAAAGTTTTTATCATCGGTCACCAGAGATGCGCACAACGGCCCAAGGGCAGGTGTACTTCTACAACCGCGCGAGCGGCGCGTCCACGTGGCACGACCCGCGCGTGCCGGCGCACCTGCGGCACTGCGCGGCGGCGGCGGGCCCGCTGCCGCCCGGCTGGGAGATGCGCCACGCGCCCTCCGGCCGGGTCTACTTCGTCGACCACAACAACCGCACCACGCAGTTCACCGACCCGCGGCTCGCGCTCTCCGCTAGGCTCCCAGCAACTCCCGACGCGCCACCACCTTCTGGCAACCCGCCGCCCTCCCAAGTACAACCATCGCCAGGTGCGGTGCCCGCGGGGCCCACGGCCAGCGAGCCGGCGGACGCGGACGCGTTGCCCAAGTACAAGCGTGACTTGGCTGCTAAGGCGAGGGTGTTGCGAGCTGAGCTGCAAGCGCTGCAGCCGCAGACCGGCCACTGTAGGATCGAGGTATCGCGCAACGAAGTACTAGAAGAATCGTACCGTCTGGTGATGAAGCTACGTGGCAAGGAGCTGCGCAAGCGGCTGCTGGTGAAGTTCCGCGGGGAGGAGGGGCTCGACTACGGCGGCGTTGCGCGCGAGTGGCTGCACCTGCTCGGCCGCGAGCTGTTCAACCCGCACTACGGACTCTTCCAGTACGCTAACGCCGGGGACGACAGATACTCGCTGCAGATTAACGCTGATTCTGGGGTAAATCCGGAGCATCTATCGTATTTTCACTTCGCTGGTCGCATCCTCGGCGTCGCATTGTTTCACGGACATCAGCTGGACGCGGCCTTCACAGCGCCCTTTTACAAACAACTACTAGGACGGCCGATCACCTTGAGAGACATACGAGACGTTGACCCCGAGCTTCATCGCTCGCTTTCTTGGATGCTTGACAACAGTATAGCAGGTGTTATAGACACTACATTCTCAGTGGAGTGTTCATCGTTCGGCGCGGTACGAAGCGTGGAGCTTAGGCCCGGGGGCACAAACGAGGCAGTCACTGACGCAAACAAGCGAGAATACGTGCGGTTGTATGTAGCGCACCGGTTTACAAGAGGCGCAGAACGACAATGGCTCGCCCTGCAGCGTGGTCTTGCGGATATCATACCACCGCAACTCCTCCGGCCGCTGTCACCACGAGACCTACAACCGCTACTCGCAGGCCGTGCCGATCTCGACCCGGCCGACTGGCGACGCCACACCCGCCTCAAACACGTCAACGCTGACGCACCCATCGTCATGTGGTTCTGGGAAATCGTAGAGGAATTCGATGCGGAGATGCGTGCCAGGTTATTACAGTTTGTAACGGGCTCGAGAAGAGTACCATTGGCAGGGTTCCGCGCGTTACAAGGTTCGACCGGCGCGGCTGCTCCGAGATTGTTCACCTTGCATCTCGTCGCGGACGCGTCACCCGACTCTCTGCCCAAGGCACATACTTGCTTTAACCGACTAGATTTACCGCCCTATCCATCTAAGGAAAAGATGCACGACAAACTGAAACAAGCAGTTCTTGAAACGGCCGGCTTTGCTGTCGAATGACCAAGTGATTGTATGTTCAAGGAGTAGTTTAATATGCATGTATATATTGGCTAGTGCTGTTACTACTTTGTTACTTATTGCGAATATTTGAATCATGGCAAGCAACTGGTATCTGTTCATGTACCAGATATGTGATATAAGACTGAAAATGTTTGAATTGTTTAACATGACAAAATTATTATAGTAATGCATTTGAGTATTTCATTCAACTCAGTTTAAAAAATCTTGAAATGATAATTATTCTTATTAATCTTGAAGTGGCAAAATTTATTTCTTTTTACACTTCTATCATAAATTAATGTTACTTACTTACACACCAAAAACTGAAAATATAAACATTTGAACATCCACAATTACCATGATATTTTAGTCTGCATTTTGTGGGTGAATATTCCAGACTTAATATATTAAATATTGTATTATTTGATCATGCAATGTATGAAAATGTACCTGCAATATTTAAAGTACTTGTTTTATACAACAAAACTGTACAGTATTGAAAAGCTTATACGGCCTGCCATGCTCAAACAACTGTATACATTGATATAGTTTTAAGATGAAAGTATAATTCTATTACGATCATTTTGTTTCGCACAATATTATTTATTTCTTGAAAACGAACATTTCAATCCCTTTATTGCAGTTGTAAGTATGTATTTAAATATTTTAATGTTATAATAGAGTCAATTTATATGCGAGTGAATTTATTGATGGGACCCCTATAGTTAAATAATACAAGAGCAAAACAATTTATCTTTTTTGTCATGTATAGAAACAAATACATGACACAAACTTTCTAATTTGAATATGTTCTATAAATGCACCTGATTAACCAATTATTGTTATGATGTAGCATTATGGTTTGTATATAAAATGAATATTTAGTACAAAGCACAAATGATGTGTTCTGTTTCATAGGTTTAATGAAATTACGTGACTATAAAATTATTTTTAATGTAGTACCTATTAACCAATTATGTGAATTGTATGAGATAATTGCTCATTATCCAGGTGCCTTATTATTTGAAAACGATTCTAATATGTAAATAATTGAATATATATAGTTCCAGTTATAATAGTTAATGAATTATTCCCGTTCATTTATTTAATCTAAATATAATCAATTATACATACAATTAATATGAATTGTATGTATTATATTAAATAGCTGACTTGAATGAAGAGACCATATTTATAACAAGGATGAGTGCCTTTATCTGTTAATTCTTTGGCTTAGTAATATTGTATGACTGTTAGTGATATAAAATGATTTATTAGACTTTAATGTATTAAAATATACCATAATATTTTTGCACAATATATTGAAATTAAAAAAACTCGTTATTTTATTTCTACTGACATTGTCTACAGTTTATTTACGCATATATTCACACAAAAAATCGGTTAAGGAATGTTACTTGTGATAACTATATCAATAATTGATGATTAACATTCTTTTCAGTGATTCGTGTTCAAATAAATCTATACATTATGATTGAATTTAAATTTTTTTTTGCATGAAATAGTGTTTGAAAAAGATGGTTAGACTAATTTATAATTATTCCTAATCTGGCTCGATCGTAGCCTTAAAAATATTGATGGCAAAACAATGGAAACAACAACAATTGCCATGATTGAAAAGAACAAAATAACATAAATGGCATAATGTGCTGCAAAAGACCGTGCCAGGTAGGCTAACTGAATTTCAACTACGGTCTTAGACATAAGTCTTGCGCCTGTTGGTTTCGATGTAGACTTCTTAACATGACAAGTAAAAAACTGGGTCTCCCTAGCCCAGTTAATTTCTATCCGAGCGAGCTGGCACTTGGAGTTTCTCGTCAAATACTCAAAGAACAATATTAAAATATGCATCACCGATATTTTAATATTATTATTATATCATTGTAAAATTTAAACTTGTTATTGGCAAAATGGCCAAGAGCCGAGACGCCATCTCATAAGAGAAAAAAAAACCTGACAAGTCGCTAGCGGCGCTACAATAGAGGGAATCAGAGGGATACCCTGTGTGACAAAAGTGACGA
>DWIE01001332.1:0-11096 GCA_018248235.1 Choaspes benjaminii
CACTACTGTTTCACGGCACAAATAGGTGTGACGGTGGTACCGACCCTGTCGAACATATTCATGTTCTACCACCCGTATATATATATAGATAGATAGATAGATAACACTGGTGAATATATTTATATTATCTTTTTTATTGGATAATAACTTCACCAATACATTCGAGTTAAGTGTGAATCATGATACAAATGACTCATAAAATCAAGATAAAGTTTAATACAACAATACTATTTGTTTTACAAACTCTACAATTTTGAGCTATTTCTGAATTCTACTGACTTCTTGAATTATACTTCTGTGCAAGAATGTAGTACTCGAATTGGGCAGGACACGAGACGTTCGGTCTGGTAGAGTTCATTGTTATAAGAGCTATTTCATAGCAGAAATGGAACAGATAAAATAGTGCTAACAATACTGTTTTTTTTATTATTATTAAAAATTATAATCTCCACAGACATATCGTCAGTGCCCTTTTTTACACTACATCCATTGTTTTTTTAAAATTAATAAATTAACATTAACATACACTTCAAGTAGTCACAATATCTTAATTCTAACGTACATGCTATCAGTACAACGATTTTTTTTACTGTTTTACGGCACAAATATGTGTGACGGTGGTACCGACCCAGCCGAAAATATTCATGAACCACACGTTAAAATATGCTACTATTGCAATAAATATTACTTTATCTTATTATCTTATACTTATTATTACAAACCAATAAGTGTTTTTGTTGCAACTAATTGAAATGGTTGTTTCTGGAATTTGGAAAACAATAATGGTATAGATATATAAAAATGAAGGTTCTTTTGTTTGACCCTTGCATTCTTATACTATTCATCACAACAAAGCTTTGCCTGTGCACGCCGTTAGAACATTCTGGACTTTTAAATAAATTTAAAGCGAGTGAATTCACGGGTTACAACGCAAGTGGTACAAACAGGAAATACACCCAAAAGAATCGCATTTTGTGCTTTAAAATAGGGATTTCTGTAGGACATCTGATAATATCTATACAACGGTGGGAACATACTCCCGTCTGGTGTAGTGCTATTGTGTTTAAGACCTCGGTATTCTCACTTCAACAGATGAAGACATTATCAGCTATGCCGTGGGTATTCTCAAAGACCAAAAGGATTATCGCCACAAGCTCTAGGACAAGGGGATTCGTCAAGGCCGTCAACGTTTTTTTGCCATGCGAAAACATGGCATGTACCAAAAACAGCCGTTATGAGCTATTAAATTCTATGCGTTGACGGTTTGTCGTTTGGCGGTTGGGAAATTCTACATTTAATTCAGTGCTTGCTTCCTGTTTCAAAAATCATTTAAATTACAATTCAAATGATCTAGCGAGTTCAAGGATCGATAAATACGTATACGATACATAGAATGATTATTCAGATACGATAGAATGTTAATACTAAACTTTATGTCATTGTAATAAGTGTTAATTTCACATTGTATTCCTAATACATTTTTAGATTTTTGACATGGCCGTTTGGCCGTACACTCAATATTCCCCTAGCATGTGTATATAGAAACGTTTAATGTAAAACGAATTAAGTACGTAATGCTACTGTTATTAATTAACTTAATAATATATAGAATGAAATATTTGCTGTCCTCTTGTAAATATCTTTGCGTTTCGAAAAAAAAAACGTAGTGAATTTGAATTTTTAGGTTATAATACACATGCCGGCGTGAATGAATAACCTAGTAGGATGACGCAGCCGGCGTTTTTTTAATTATGAATTTCGCAATAAATGTGTAAATTACAAATCATAAAAACCGTTACCAATGTACTACTGGCTTATTAAATACAAGTAACTATTTGACTGAGTATACTTGCAGTCATGCTTGACAAACCCGGTGCCGGTACTCCGGTCACACCCAGTTCTGCTGTAAAGCGCGTGTCTCGGCTTCAGTCGGAAATTAGGCACTAAGGTATGCATAAATATGTGACCTTAATGGTATTTTTTATGATATTATGGGCTGCCGGTTGGTAGTAAGTACTCAGTATTAGAAAGACTGCATGGTCGAGCTAGTTAATATAGTGGAGATTGCAGCACAATACGACGCCCTGTTTTATTGATTTTGCGAGGTAAAGTGCCCTGAGATGCGCATGCCTGCATTACGCTGCAAATACGTCAATTAAATAACGAAGACAAAGAGAGTTAAATCACTTTATTACTTGGTAAATAATACAAACTCGTGTAGAAATATGAATGAATAAGATAGTCAAGTATGGTTCCTTTGTTTCAGTTATGAAAATACTTATAAATCATTAGAAATCAATTTATAAATAGCTTGTGTTAGAAAAAAATGATAATTTTACTAAACGCCTGTCTTAACCGATAACTCTATATTTCATATTATTTCTGAATGAATATTAGGTACCTATAAATCTAATGATGTTTAAAATGTACACGTACTTGATATAATATATACAGTTAAAGAATACCTAATTGCTTAGAATGCCTAAGTACTTATAAGAAGATACCTATTTTAGATAAAAGAAATAACATTTAATAAGAGTTCCCACATAAGTAAATTAGAAGTTCTATGTATATACTTAAGGGATATGTTTTCTAAAAGTTTGTTTTGCCATAAATCATCATTACATACATTACTATCAAATTAACAACAGATAAAAACGCATTTGCCGCATAAAATAAAATCAATACATCCCTGAAATATCTAGAAGCGAGTCATACCGGTATAACATATCTATAAAACCGGATACTACTAACGCCGATGGCGGCTAGTAGCGAAAACATTTACCGGATATGGTTGGAACATTCTAGAAGCTTTACAAAATTTAACAAAATCTGAAGAATACTGAATGAAAATAAGTGATATAATTTTTTTTTAATCGATTTTTTGTATAAATGATTCTATTACTACAGTTATTAACTAAAGTTTCATTGCATAACATGCATTTTAGAAGGTTGTCTGTAGAATGTTCTGGAATATTCAAGAAAGTTCTATTCATTGACGTCATTCGACAGTAACGCCACCTTGTGTCGAGTAGCATGTACTACAAAATCCGCACCATGCTACTCAACCTTTGGCAAAGCTGTAATTTTTTTAGTACGATACCACGTGCTCTAATTTTCACTTATTTTCAACCTATTTAATAATATCTACAAAGTAATAATAAAGGTTTATGCAAAACTTTTCTATTACACCCATTTCTTGAACACATCATTTGATTATTTTTATTTTTGTATACATTCAGCGTCCATTATAATGGCTTCTTTACTAGAATTATCTTTGAACTAGGTTTTGCATGCAACTTCGTCCGCATATATTTCGGTTTACAAATATCTTAAATATGTCAGCGATCGTCATATTATGATCATCATCCGTCCAGGAGGTTTTAACAAACTTTTTATAACATTAATACCTGATAATACTATAAATATGTGATTTTAATTAAGTATTTTATTTGCCGCATAAATATTTCTATCAAATAACCAACGGTATATGACAATTTATCTAAGTTTGATATATAGCAGATTTGAATAAATTAAGTTTTATATATCACGAGCGCATTTCTCACAGCTTCGTTTGCATCATACAAAATTTCACTCCCTTTTTCACCACCTTAGGGTCTGAAGTTTGGAAATTCCTTCCTTGGTGCTCACTAACAGTGATGATGATGAAACTGTATGCAATTGTCAGGTCCCCACCCATAGTAATTTGAGTTATGCATTGATATATCATTTTTTTTTCTTATATATAGATAAAATAAATAAATAATAAGTTCGCGTTCTCCTTTAGAATTGGAACTAGATGATGATAATTTCCCTTACGTACTTATAATATAATCTTACCTTGCCCTGCAAATAAATGATTTGAGTACATTTGTCATTGTTTCAGACTTTTTCGACTGCTTCGTATACCATATATATCTCTGTCTGTCTGTTGTTTGTTTAAGTTATTATTTTTGGCATGTATATTTTAAACAATTATTATCATTGTTAAATATATTATTTTAGTTGTTAAGCATAAGTAGTTCGATGTGAATCGTTCTAATGCAGAACAAAAATTTATTGAAAAATTAGAAACATGGCGCAAAATGGATATAAGTGAAAGATCGTTTACTTGCAATTTAAATAATAAGAATAAATTGTTTATTTTACCTAAAAAATCTTTAACAACCTTGATTGGTTCTATATAATTGGTATCTATTCCAAACGAAAATATAATTGTATATTTTCTATTTATATATTTGTAAGTACTTAGTTAATTGTATTTCACCTATTATTTTATTTAAGTGCATGAACTACTTATCTACTTAATTATTATTATACTATTAATACTTTCAAATATTTTTAATCGTAGTTAATAGTTTACAAGCATGTGACCATTGTCAGCGCTAAAGGTTGCAAACCTCTGGAAAATAGGGCGCGAAATCCAGAAATTTCTACTCGTTCACAGATGTCGTGGTAGGGCAGCGCCTATATAAGCGAGGTGACGTTTGTGGCCGGCGTTATTTGAAAGATTCAAGCGAGATAATAAGAGTGTTGTGCGCTTCAATTTTCCACGTGTTTGAACCGCGCTATTATACTAGTCAAACGTGAAGTCAAATTCAAGTAATTCTACGTAAATCTTCAAATTAAACTATATTGTTCGTGAATTAAATCAAGCAAGATGCCGGAAGAAATGCAGACTCAGGCCGAGGTGGAGACCTTCGCCTTCCAGGCGGAGATCGCCCAGCTCATGTCGCTGATCATCAACACATTCTACTCGAACAAAGAAATCTTCCTCCGTGAGTTAATTTCCAACTCCTCTGACGCTTTGGACAAAATCCGGTATGAATCACTGACTGACCCGTCGAAGTTGGACAGCGGTAAGGAGCTGTACATCAAGATCGTGCCCAACAGGAGCGAGGGGACCCTCACGATCATCGACACCGGTATCGGTATGACCAAGGCCGACCTCGTGAACAACCTGGGTACGATCGCCAAGTCCGGCACCAAGGCGTTCATGGAGGCGCTTCAAGCCGGCGCAGACATCAGCATGATCGGTCAGTTCGGTGTGGGTTTCTACTCCTGCTACTTGGTGGCCGACAAAGTGACCGTCCACTCGAAACACAATGACGACGAGCAGTACATGTGGGAGTCCGCCGCTGGTGGTTCCTTCACCGTGCGTCCTGACCCCGAAGAGCCCCTTGGCCGCGGTACCAAGATCGTTCTGCACGTGAAGGAAGACTTGGCCGAGTACCTGGAAGAGGCGAAGATCAAGGAGATCGTCAAGAAGCACTCACAGTTCATCGGCTACCCGATCAAGCTGGTCGTACAGAAGGAACGCGAGAAGGAGCTCTCCGACGACGAGGCTGAGGAAGAGAAGGCCGAGGAAGAAGAGAAGCCCAAGATCGAGGATGTGGGAGAAGATGAAGATGAGGACAACAAGGACAAGAAGAAGAAAAAGAAGACCATCAAGGAGAAGTACACTGAAGACGAGGAACTGAACAAGACCAAGCCGATCTGGACCCGCAACGCCGATGACATCACTCAGGAGGAGTACGGCGACTTCTACAAATCCCTCACCAACGACTGGGAGGACCACCTCGCCGTGAAGCACTTCTCCGTTGAGGGTCAGCTGGAGTTCCGCGCGCTGCTGTTCGTGCCCCGCCGCGCGCCCTTCGACCTCTTCGAGAACAAGAAGCGCAAGAACAACATCAAGCTCTACGTCCGCAGAGTGTTCATCATGGACAACTGTGAAGACCTCATCCCAGAGTACCTCAACTTCATCAAGGGCGTCGTCGACAGCGAGGACCTGCCCCTCAACATCTCCCGTGAGATGCTCCAGCAGAACAAGATCCTGAAGGTCATCAGGAAGAATCTGGTCAAGAAGTGCCTCGAGCTCTTCGAAGAACTGGCTGAGGACAAGGAGAACTACAAGAAGTATTATGAACAGTTCTGCAAGAACTTGAAACTTGGAATCCATGAAGACTCTCAGAACAGGTCGAAGTTGGCTGACTTGCTCCGCTACCACACATCTGCCTCTGGTGATGAGGCTTGCTCGTTCAAGGAGTATGTGTCTCGCATGAAGGAGAACCAGAAACACATCTACTACATTACTGGTGAGAACAGAGACCAGGTTGCCAACTCTTCATTCGTGGAGAGAGTTAAGAAGCGGGGATATGAGGTGGTCTACATGACTGAACCTATTGATGAGTACGTGGTACAACAGATGAGGGAATATGATGGCAAGAGCCTTGTCTCCGTCACCAAGGAGGGTCTGGAACTCCCTGAAGATGAGGAAGATAAGAAGAAGCGTGAGGAAGACAAGACCCGGTTCGAGAACCTCTGCAAGGTCATGAAGAACATCCTGGATAACAAAGTCGAGAAGGTTGTAGTTTCCAATAGGCTGGTGGAGTCTCCATGCTGCATTGTCACCGCCCAGTATGGTTGGTCTGCCAACATGGAGCGTATCATGAAGGCTCAGGCTCTCCGAGATACCTCCACCATGGGCTACATGGCTGCCAAGAAGCAGCTTGAGATTAACCCAGACCACTCAATCGTTGAGACTCTGCGACAGAAGGCTGAAGCTGATAAGAGCGACAAGGCTGTCAAGGACTTGGTCATCCTGCTGTACGAGACTGCTCTCCTGTCTTCTGGTTTCACCCTGGATGAGCCCCAGGTGCATGCATCACGCATCTACCGCATGATCAAGCTTGGTCTTGGCATTGATGAAGATGAGCCTATCCAGGTGGAGGAGTCCAGTGTTGGTGATGTTCCTCCTCTTGAGGGCGATGCTGATGATGCGTCCAGGATGGAGGAAGTTGATTAAACCATTTAAATCTCTTAGCCTTTTAGCCCAGTTATGTGATAGTGTGGCAATTTCATCTGATTTTTTTTTGTGCATCTGTGTACAGCCAAAGACTGATTTAGTTCAAACAAATTCCATTAATTAATTTTAATTAATTAAAATACCTTATGTTAAAAATTATTTATGTCTTTTTATTGAACCCCACTAAGTATATGAATACACACATACTATTTTTTAAAAATCACAATTTTTCAAAATAATGCAGATAAATTAAAAAGTAAATTATACACAATGTTACATACCTAGGTACACTTAATGCAATAATTATTTAAATAGTTAAAGAATTGAAAAAATCAATACACTTAAACTGAAATCACTAACTAGCTGTAACCTACTTCATTGCCCTGTTAGAAGTCTGTCACAGCTATGAAGCTACAAGAAATTAGTAACAACTAATCCTGAGGACTAGGATCCTGAGTGCCGGCTCCTACAAATTGACAGAACTCTTAACTCATGAAATTAAGAGTTCATACCTGACCTAGGTAGTTTCTTGTAATAAAAAATGTCATAGGTAATTCATTACATAAATCAGAATTTTTCTGAAGTCCTTTGCATGGAAAAAATCTGTTGATTTAAAAATAAAATGAAGGTTGGATTTTTTAAATATATAACTAGAAGCAAATATTTCAAACCTAAAACCTAATTGACCATTAAATGAAAAAAGCCTGACACTAAAGTATATTTAATTACACTAGATATCTACACTATTTATTTATTGACAGACGACAGTTCATATGCAATTCTATTATACAAATTGTATTGTACAAAAGGGATCACCTAGAATACTAATTACCAATTATGGTTGTGGAACATCACATTAAATTACTAAAAAGGACTCATTGTAAAAATAAAAGTAATGTAACTGTAACATCTATAAATGATCTGTATTATATAAAATTTTAGGTTAGATAAAATTATCAATTGTTATACTAAAATTTTATCAGAATCAGTGAGAAATTAAAGTAAAAAAAAATTTTTAGAAATTGAATCGCAACGACTAGCGCCATCTTGTAGTTTTGGGCAGAATTTCATATCATTACGTGAAAAGAGATAGAAGTAGGACGCCAAGCCTCCCTTTCATATTTTGGTTAAGTTATCGCCACTTGCTACTTATTGTTACTTGTATTAATTAGTTCATTTTTTTAATTTCGCAAGAAACATAGTGAATAGTAAAGTGTTACAATGTTTTTTTTTCTGAGCCTATGCACTGTCATCTAGGAGAGGTATTTGTAAAGTAAACATCTACCCAAATACAACTTCAATTGAAATATATCTCAAGCTGAAAATAAGATAAAATAAAATAGAAACATACACAATTATTATATTTCTTGTACCCTAGGTATAGAAGTAACCAAAAATATCATTTCGGTATTCCAACAACTGAAGGCCTTGTAATAATAACTAGTTGTAATAAAAATTTCTATGTAAAATTGAAAAAGTATACAAGAAATTCGTTCTGCCTTAGTTAAAATATTGTTTTATTATATTACCATTTCAATTTTAATTCCAGCATTTTTTTCATTTTTTTAGAAATCTCTTTGTTTATATAATATTTTGTTACTACACAAACGCAAGAGACAAAAATGTTTAAGTTCTGATTGCCTCATTTCACTCTGCCAAGCATTTGGAGGGATACGGGCATGAGTTATATGATAACATGGCAAAGCATTCGGAAATTTAACTGTTCACAAACTACTGTTTTATTGAGACCACAAATATATAAGATTGACAAATATTATACAGGTGTTAGAATGTGGTACAACCATTTGTCAGAGCAATTGCCTACAATGTACAATTGCTTTGTTAAAAAATCAGGAACGGTTAGTACAGTACCTAGTTATCTGAAACATTTCTGCCATGTGTTCATCGGTGGTAGAATCTGTCCAGATTCGCTCGGGTGAGTACGACCACCACACTTACTTCTGCTATGAAATAGCTCTTATGAGTTGTGTTTTAGCTTGCAAGGTATGGCAGCCGACACGCACTGAGGCGACCGTCTTAGCCCTCAATAGCAGCAACGCGCTTGTGATCAACTTTCAACAAAACGATGGTTCTGTATCGAGTCGGTTATAGTTGCCATGGGCTGCAGTGATCACTCAACATCAGGTGAACGACATGCCCGTTTGCTGCTCTCATTTTCATAAAAAAGAAAAATATGTACAGATCTCTACAGATTTTGTATCTATTTCCGCTGTGAAATAGTTTTAAGGTTGTGGTGTGATGAACACTTGAGGTGACCAACTCAGCTTCCAAAAGTAGCAAGGCACTTGTGAGCAACCTCTAACCAACGGTGAATCAACCAGTTGGCTGAATAGACTGAAGTCTAGATCGGCGGATCTTAGCGGGGACTAATTTGGGGATATAACTTTTTTGTTTAATAGAAATTAAAAGACTCTCACTTATCACTATTTATTTATTTGAGGATACCAACTTAGCCCCCAAGAGTAGGAACGCACTTATGACCAATTTCGAACAGATCGACAGGTCTGTATTGATTCGGTTACGGTTGTCATGGGCTTAACATCAAATGAACTGCATGCCCGTTTGCTACTCTAGTTTAAATTAAAAAAAGATGCCGGTAGATGACAGACACGCATAGGGCGATCAGGTGTATGGACATCGTAGAGGTCAGCAACTAGTGTGTTTAGGATAGCTACTTGCTTGTCAACATCATAAACGACTTCCCAATGTATATTTGATGCATCCTCACGTTTTTTTTTTATTTAGCCTGTATTGTCCCACTGCAGGGCAAAGGCCCCCGTCAAATGTTTCCACCCGCTACGGTTTTCACATTGTCCGTCTAGGCCTGCCTCGAGGTCTTTTGGCGCCTTGTGCGATCCCTTCAGTGGTGATCTTCGTCCACATTTCTGTCGATGCGCGACGCACATATCCTGCCCAATCCCACTTCAACTTAGCTGCTTTTTCGCCTACATCCGTGATTTTGCTTTGTGAGCGTAGTTTTTTATTTTATATGCGGTCAGATATTCGGACATTCATAATGCTACGCTTCACAGCTCGCTGGCGAACCCCGAGTTTGGACTTCTGTAATGCTGTAAGAGACCAAGTTTGGGCACCATATGTTAGGATGGGAAGAATGCATATGTCCATGAGCTTACGCTTTAGCGCGAGAGGTAGATCGCTTTTCATTAAATGTCCTATAGACCAATAGCTCTTCCAGGCGTTTTCAACTTGTAATCTCTCTAAATCGATTCCAACAAAATTACGCTGAAGTAGGATTCTATAGATATATCTATATATATATGTAGTCAGAAAAATAGATAGATAGATAGTTTTATTTTTATTTTTATGAAAACAAGAGTAGCAAACGGGCTTGCAGTTCATCTGATGTTCAATGACTACCCATGCCCCATACACCCTTAATTAAAGTCCATGACAACCGTAACCGAATCAATACAGACCTATCGATCTGTTCGAAGTCGGTCACAAACGCGTTGCTACTCTTGAGGGCTAAGTTGGTTGCCTCATTTATCTTGTGCGTGCCGGCTGCCACGCCCTTCAAGCTGAAACACTCATAAGAGCTATTTCACAGTGGAAGTAGGTGTGGTGGTGGTGGGTGCCGGGTGAATCTGGATAGATTCTATCGGTGTTATATACTTTATTGTACACCAACATATAACTGTACATTACTTTACAATTAAAGGGTATAACTGTAGGAGGCTATATCGATAATTATTATTTAGAGTTGCTGATTCCTAGTCGTGTATTATTTTGGTATGTTCTACCCAACATGTTATTATACCATGTTAAAACAGCCGGGGATGTGTGCTGGGGAGTTTCTTCTTCCTAGTTTAACACTAGGGAGCGGCGAATGGTGGGCGAATCATTCTGGCTCTGAGAGGGAGGGGACGTTCTCTCACTGATTGCAGCTGATGTGTCGTCGCTTCCAGGGCTGGGATTTTGTGACTGTATCGTATTTTGACGTTCAACAGTACTAAAAAATAGTCTATTTTGGATAAATATTCATATATTAAAAAATCCGGATCGTGGTCTGTCCGTTTCTATCATGCGTATCTGTTGCTTATATACTTCTCATTTTTTTTATAGAATAAAGGGGACAAACAGGCAGACGGCTCACCTGCTGGTAAGTGATTACCGTCGCCATGAACGTTTGCAACACCAGGGGAGTTGTCAACGCGTTGCCGGCCTTGAAGGATTCTTTTTACACCACGCTTGAAGGACCCCATGTCATAGCACGCAGGGAAAACCTCAGGAGGAAGCTCATTCCACATTT
>DWIE01001333.1:0-11079 GCA_018248235.1 Choaspes benjaminii
GCCACTTCATACAAACCTATAAATATGATGTCACCGTTAAAATCACCATTATTGCTTTTGATTAAAAATATTTCATGGGTTTTGGTTTAATAATATTCACCATAGAAGCCTATTTTTCATTTAATGCACCAAAACTTAAAAATAAACCTAAAAATTACTAAAAATGACACTGTCACAAAAGAAAACTCTGGCACTACCATAGATTTCTTTTACTTTTCATAAATTCATTAAGGTTCAAATGCATGTGCGAAGAGAAAACATTCGTACACTTAAATATAAGCAAATAAATTTAGATTATTATAAAATGAAAAAATAAGTCATTAAAATTTTCGTCAAATAGAAGTTATATAAATTCGGTAATTTTGTATTTTGTAGCAATAACTATAATTTACTAATAGATGTCAACCATAAAGGACAATTTTAGAGAAAGCAAGAAAAATCAGCCACCGGTGGTTCACAGATTCTATATTACTCGTTTTTCTTTTTGAAGTTTGAACTCCCATGTTTTACATAACCATGCTGTAGACTACTTACTTACTACTCCTTTATCCTTTATAATATATTTTTTGCTTATGCCGAATTACAGCGAATACTTTTATGCACATCTCAAATGAATGTATATACCGACCCAGTCTAACATACAATTATGCAACTTGTTAAAAGTAATTCTATATACTTAGTTAACGAATTAATATTGACTAGCCGAAAACCAATGACCCAAAGCAATTGTTTGTAATTAAAAAAATACTGGCAAAGTCATATTAGTTGTCAATCTGACGCAAAGTGGCAATGTGCGCGGGGAATCGTTAATATTGTTATTTGTGGCAGTTAGATTGTTATTTACCTTATAAAAGTTAATATTAAAGGCGCGAAATAAATTTATACAAAATTTACTTTTTAGTTTTCCCAAAATTTCAGAAAGTATGGACTTCTTGGAAACAATACCGGTGGGGTTCAAAGAAATTTCACCCAACCACAACATTCCTGAAAAATGGAAGGAAATTGTTCTAAATACAGGGGGCACGCACAGCACTCTTCAGGATATTAAATTACCCCAAAAAGCCGGCGGATATTGGTATAGAGATTCAGATAAGGCGAATACAAGAAACCGTTTTATATATTGGCAAACAACATCAGATGCTATTGAATTGTCTGAAGCTTCTTTAGATGTGAACCTTACGAGTGCAAACTTAAGATGTAAAGTGGCTCCTGGCACTCCTCCGCTCAATAATTTGTCAGTGTATGAGAGACTAACATCTCAAGAAGTGGTCATTTTAGCTGCAACAGTCTCATCCGTACACAGATTAATATTTCCACATCCTGAAGCATTGGATAGAAAGACTACATTTGGATCGGCAAGCAATGTAGCACCCTCAATATTTCATGATACCAGTACAGTAAACAACCCAAACAACTACTATATTCTAACACAGTATTCAAATCCAAATACAGGCGTTGCTCACACATGTGCATCTATGTTACGTGAGAATGGAGAAGCTGTGTTTGCACTGGCATTCGGACATGGAGGTGATGGGAGTCTCCTATTGATAAAACTACCAGCAGCTGGTTCTGCTGTGACAACGTTCCTTAAAAGGGAATCCACTGTACCAAGATTTTTATCGGGGATTACTGGAGCACTTAGAGGGAAAACCAATTCAGACAGTATTGAAACATATGGAGTGGTTATCACTAATGGTATGGCAGTGGCAGTGTGCGGTGACACATGCCTGCGTGCTTGGCTCATAGACGAGGGCACTGCACCTGCAGCAGTTTCTGCACCACTCTCACAAACACTGCAGAAACCCAAACCGCCACCCCATGGACATATGCTGCAAACGACAACAGGCACTGACGGGAATGCTATTCTAGTAGCATACTTATCATTCCCAAGTGAATGCGAGTTTGTTGTAATAAAAATAATCAATGGTGGTACTGGAGCAGTCAAATTTTCGCACATATGTCATATTTTTGGACCACAGTTGGATCTTCTGGATTACACAGTTGGGTATGGGGATAGCGATCATGTAATATGGGCACTGTGGAGTCAACCCGATGGTGATGCTGTCATAACATGCAGCGCGGCGGGCGCGGAGGCGCGCTGGAGCGGCGTGGCGGCGCGCGGCGCGGCGGGCGCGCTGCCCGCGCTCGCCTCGCACCAGCAGTACCGCGACCGCCTGCTCGCGCCCGGCCTCTTCCCGCCCGCGCTCGTCTCCAAAGCTCTCCACATGTACCGGCGCACGTGGGGCGCGGGCGCGGGCGGCGAGGGCGAGGTGCGCGAGGAGCTGGGCGAGGCGTGCGTGGCGGCCGTGCAGGCGCGCGTGCGCGGGCTGGCGGCGCGCCCGCACGCGCCCGACCACGCGCACCTTATGCACAAGTTGGTTTTATTAGCTTTTAACTGGACTCTCCCCAGGTTTAAACAGACATGTAAAATTCTTAACTTTTTTATTTTATTTGAAAATATATAAAATTTATTAATGTCAGTTTTATTTGAATCTTTGACAGGCTTTGGTGTAAACCATAAGTCTATACATATGGTTTTATATATAGCAACCATTGAACTATCTATGTATTTAAAGGTATATTTATACATCATTTTCACTACATTGAAGATGTCTGATTAACTTGAAAATTTGCACATATATCAAGTACCGATGGCAAACTATAATTTCATAACCTTATCCTAGTATCCTGACCATGATCACCAACATAAAGTTATTAAAGCATTATTTTTAATTTTCTATTTAATATATTTTTTAGTTATGTTATAATTATAATAAAACATATTTCTCGAACACGTAATTCTAGTACGTGCACGTAAGTGTTCTTAAGTCGACTGACGATCACGTGCATCCCATGTGCATTTTTGATGCTCTCTGTTGTAAAATGTTTCTATTGTAATAAGTACTAAATATAAAGTATTCCTAGATACTTGGTTGTTCTTCTCTTCATGCTGTGGTGAATGATCAGAGTAAAAGAAACGTGTATCAATAATAATTTTACTGAAAAACTTATCATTACATAAAATTAATTTTATTTAGTTTTTACAAGACTCGTTGAAAGTTTTTGTGACTAGGCTATTAATTTTTGCAGGTGCTGGTCAGATTTATATAGCTGGTGTATGCAGTATATGGAAGGCTTGCAAAAGCCACTGGGTCTTATGGTATCGAAACATAAGCGTTCAGCGGCGGGCGGGTGGTGGTGCGCGGTGGTGCGGCGCAGCGGCGTGGCGCTGGTGCGCGAGCTGGAGCCGCTCGAGCGCCTCATGCTGTCGCCCGACGCGCTGCCGCCGCAGGACCCGGGCTGGGCGCGGGCGGGCGGCGGGCTGTCGGCGGCGGCGCGGCGCGTGGTGGGCGCGGGCGCGGCGTGGGAGCGCGCGGCGGGCGAGGCGGCGGCGGCCGAGCTGGAGCGCCGCCTGTTCGCGTGCGCCGCGCCGCAGCACCGCCTGCTGCCGCGCCTGCTGCACCTGCTGCTGGCGCACGACACGCCCGACGCGCCTGACGCGCCCATTTTAACACCACAACAAATTGATGAACTTTCATCAATTTTAGAACCAATCAAAGACTTGCAAAGTGCTGTACTGGAGCTAAACGACGCTTTAAGATTGGACGTGCCAGAGATCGATACTTCGAAAAGCGACGATGACGAAAATGGCGAATATGACAACTTATTCGCCAGCGATTTAGGTGTCGCTATCGTTACTGAAGCCATTCGTCAAATGGCTGAAATTAGGTCGCGCGTGGTGCGCGGCGCGCTGGCGGCGCTGGGCGCGGCGCGCGGCGCGGGCGGCGTGCCGGGCGCGGGCCACTGCGCCGTGCACTGGCAGGCCTACCGCGCGCTGCTGTGGCTGCGCGCCGCCTCGCTCGCGCCCGCGGCGTCGGGCTCGAGCGAGTCGTTCCGGCTGAAGCTGAGCGCGTTGGGGCTGGAGGCGGGCGCGGCGGGCGCGGGCGCGGGCGCGTGCGCGGCGCAGGCCTACGTGCAGGGCGCGGGCGGGCGGCGCGCGCGCTCGCACCTGGCCGCCGCGCGCGCGCCGCCCTACTGGCACCGCGCGCTGCCGCTCATGGCGTACCACCTCGCACACCAGCTTTGGGCAGTTAGCGGCGGATTTGAATTTGGATGGTGGTTGGCGTCGATCAACCAACCGCGTCTCGTGCAGAGTTACGTCAATATGCTTGAACCATGGTGCGAGTGGAACGCTTGTTCTCGTCAGTTCATCCTGGGGCTGGCGCTGCTGGAGCTGGAGGAGGCGGAGGGCGCGTACACGGCGCTGTGCCGCGCCGCGAAGGGCGTGAGCGCCGAGCCCTTCCTGCGGCGCCTCGCGGCCGCGCCCGCCGCGCCGCGCTCGCAGCACCACGCGCTCGTGCTCTACTACATGAAGGTGATCAAACTGTTCGAGATACATGATGCTGGTGCATGTGTGGTGCGCTTAGCCGAAACAGCTATTAGCATTGCGGACAAAGATGACCCCAACTTGGCGATGTTCCAGTGGGTGGTGTTCAAGTGGCACCTGGCGGGCGGGCGCGTGCAGCGCGCGCTCAGCGCCGCGGCCGCCAACCCCGCGCCGTCCGCGCGCGCCTCGGCCGCCGCCACGCTGCTCACCACGCTCGCGTCGCGGCGGCAGCTGGGCGCGCTGGTGGCGTGCGGCGCGCTGGCGGGCGAGGCGGAGCGCGCGGCCGCCGCGCGCGCCAAGCTGCACGACGCGCACGCGCACAACCCCTACTACGACTTCCTCTACGCGCTGCACGTCTCGCGCCATCATTACCGGAAAGCGGCGGCGGTGATGTACGAGCGCGCGGCGCGGTGCGCGGCGGAGCGCGGCGGGCGCGCGGCGCGGCGGCGCTGGCTGGCGGCCGCGCTCACCTGCCTGCGCCTGGCGCGCCCCGACCACGCCTTCCTGGCGCGCCCGCCCGCCGCCGGCGCCTCGCTGCAGGTTATTGGTCCGGAAGAGTTGGCAGCTGAACTTCGGGAAGAAGATGCTGATTCATTAGATTCAGTTCAACAGGCCTTACTTCGCAAAGAAAACATCGATTTCGACTTTTTATATTCGAAGTTAAAAGACGCTGATCCGGATACATTGTTGGCTGTGACCAAAAAAGCGCTGAATGCAAACCAATTCATGCCACGCTGGTTTCTTTTGAGGTTTTTGGAGGTGGACGCGGGCGGGTGCGTGCGCGCGCTGCTGCGCGGCGGGCGCGCGGCCGAGGCGAGCGCGCTGTGCGGCGACGCGATGCGCGCCTGCTCCGAGCTGCCGCCGTGGCCCGCGCGCCCCGCGCCGCCCATGTGCGCGCCGCTCGCGCTGGCCGACCTGCTGCTGCTCGAGCTGCGCCCGCACGCCGACCGCCCGCCGCTCCGGGAGGTATACAATGACTTGAAACAAAGTGTACAGGATTATATAAAACAGACCATTCGTCTATCTGATCACATGTTACTGTTCTACGAATCTGGAAAAGCACGCCAGTGAACTGGCACTATAAAGATGGTAGAAATAAAAACATTTTTGTGACCATATTTTTTATTTATTCCCTTAAACATACCACAGTCAACTATGAAACATATTGGAATTCCTTTCACCCATAACACCATTATTGTTTGTGTTTATTTGAACATTATCCCCAATAGTATAAACAAAATACAAAACAAACATAACTCACGCCTGTATTTACCCGAAGGTGTTATACATTCCAAAATCCGGGCTACTACTCAGACATTTCAAGTCAGCCCTACCTAATAATAGTTTGCCTGACCCGGGAATTGACCACAGGACGCGTGCGACAATCGCGCTTGTTATTATACATAAGATAGACATTACTATATCAGTAAGATAGACAGCCGCGCGGTAGTTTTAACGATGACACCTATTTATTTCCCTAACACGTCCACGACATAAATGTCTTTTCGCCATTTACATGCCATGGACTGGTTGACATTCGTAGAGTAGTTACGATGTCTACCTATTCATATATTATCAATATTACTTAATGTTCTAATTTTATCTTCATCATCATAAATATATTAATGAATATTTAATACCAGTATGTCATGGAATGTTTTAAAATTAGCAGACTTTCAATGATGATAATGATACACTAATTAGGAGTTAATGGCAACCATTTAAGTCCTCATGCAATACAATGAAGTACTTATCGAATTCCATCTCATTTGAATATTCTGATAGATCTATATAACCATAACATTGTATAGGGTACATAATTATCTTTGGTTCCAGAATTATAAACGAAATATATCTTATTTTAGCTACATTTTGCATGTTGATATCATTTTACATTTGAATAAATAAGTAATAAAAAGAGCACTAAATGGCAAAAGGTAAATTATAATAATAACGAATGAGCTCTACATGGCGCTGTTGGATATATTTGTTGTCATTGGTATTAAATAATATGACTAGCAAATGCGTGGCAAATTTTTAAATTATTAATTTAAATTAATATTAGTTCAAATATAATTCTAGGTAAAATTGTTCTTTAAATCGGTTATTAATTAATAGAATCAGAATATTTATATCATGACTATAAGTTAATACAGTATTCATGTTTTATAATTGAAGTTACTATACTATACAATCCTTTATTCTTTTGGTATAAAATTAAGTAAATAAAACCCACAGCCCTTTACATAATACTAACATCCACAAAATACAAAGACCTTTCTTAACCACCTTAATCCTTTTTAAAAATGTAACCACACATTTCCATTAAACTGATTACATTAGTAATTACTACAATTATGCCATGCTTACAATTAATTGCAAACAATGTACAATTTTTCTTTCAGTTTGGTTCCTTTTAGAAATCAGTCCGAATTTAAATTGATGAATTAATCTAATAAAATTACATCATTATGTTGCCATTAAATATCTATTATTTACTATAACGAAATTACAAAATTTGCGTCATAGTAAAGCATGTGGAAAAAAAAGAGAGCTTTCCTTTATTAAAATTAATACAAAAAGAATAAACCTATTATTTATGGATAGTTCTGCATTTTACATTAAATTCACGAGTGCGAGATATAAAACTATGATAATAATAATCATAACCAGAATGTTTTTATGTAATACTTCACAATACTACTAGCTCATAAATTACTTGTATTGTACTTTCTGAAAAATGACAAACTCATTAAACACGGGGTTTGGCAATTTTCACTCTCATAATAGTTAATATTAAACGCACAACTTTCTCATATATGAGGAACATTAAAGCGGCAGTCATTACAGTTTGCAGTAATTTTGCTTCTAACCCACGGAAAGCAGATAGGGGTTTCGATTTCATGTCTTTCCAGAGAGGTTTTAAGCTAGTTCCGGCACGAAGTCTTGACTGAATAAGTTGAAGGGGGTATGTTACTGTAGTAGCAATAGCCTTAGCTAGAGCGCCGACAAAGAATGCTGTGGTTGTATCAAGATAACCCTTCGTGGCCAGGTTCCTTTTCAAAGATTCGTACACCATGAACTGAATAGCTGGATTAGATACCAAAAGTAAAGATGGAAGAGTACCCGACCATAAACCTTTTGATCCTTCTTTTTGGTAAAGTTGTAGAAGTCCATCTATGAGGTTTTTATAAGAATTTCGTTCCAGTTTCATTCTAGTATTAACTACCCATAATGGCGAGGTTATTAAAACATTCACACTACCGGCTATTATACCAAACATTAAATCTCGTAAAGCTGATGTATTTTTTGTCGAGACTTTACGAAGTGCATGAAATGTATAAAAATACACAAAATTAGACACTGATAGAGACTGCAAAACAGGAGACAGTCCTCGGTATAAGGATTCAATTCCCTCTTCATTTGCCAATTTCAGAAGTAGTTCCCAGACTGTACCACGCAACTTATTTGAATCCTCCACTGCAACATTAAAAAATTATCAATTGAATATGAAATTAAGACAATTTATCATATTCATAACACGTTTGTTCAAAAAAGGTAACTTCAATTTATGTATGGCGAGTCTATATGCAGTGCAGTGCGGTCTGTACCAGGGTTGTTACTGATTCAGGTTTTTACTGTATCAGCTGATGCTGATATTTAGTATTAGCATTCAGGTCTATAAAGTTGTTTATGGATTACTTATTTTATTTCTTGTTAGTACGCTACGGAAGCACGTCACATTATAGACTACTAACGTCCAACCAATTAATTTTGTCATAACAATCGAATGAATGAGCAATTGATAACTTCTTTGAATAACTGTCTATGATTGGTTAAACTGCTTTGAACGAGGACGCTACGACTTGAATGTCAGCATTAAAAATCAGCATTGATTGTTGCTGATGTCGATATCAAAACGTTGAAGGAGTCAAGGATTCATGAATAATCGTCATATATTCCTTCTCTACTAGAGGAGCTATTAAAGATGTCGGCATATCTGTTGCTATGGCACCATTTTTGTTATTGATATGACGTCAACGATCTAATGTCTAAATTTTATTAAAATGGTAATAACTGGTGGGTAACACAACATGGGCACCTATAAGAGTATGGTTATGACGTCGAAATTACGGTCCAACTATAATATAAGGCAATATTAAAGATAACCAGATTTATGGGAAAACAATTTTTGGGATTGAATCATGACAATGACGTGTGCTTTCACACATTGTTGGTTGTCTGTGATTTTTTTGGCCAAGAACTACGGGATACTCAAACCAAAGCAATCAGTTCGTATTCCCAAAACTGAAAATGATTATGAAAGGATGGTTTGTCATTATTTAGGACATAAAAATCGCATTAATAGAGAACCTTAAGGTCATACCAAAAAGTGCATTAATGGTTGGAAAAAGTGCTGGAGCAAGTGAATAATATCCAGGGGTATTACTTTAAATATATAAAATCAATATTGATGTATAAATAAATATTGTGGACAAAAATAAAGTACTTTTTTGAAAAAAAGTGGTATAGATACTGTAATATATAAAAATTATATTTATTACAGACCAGGTATTTAAAAAGCAATTACAAATTATATGATCGCTTTATTGTATATTTCTACACTGCATTGTCCTACCGACACTTGTTTCTCTCTTTCTCCATACAGCAGTTACATGCTCCGATAAGATGGCTAATACTATTAGTTGTTCTTTAGAATTGTTATTTATGTGCCCTAGTTAATTAGAATTACACTGCATATTTTACAAATGCAAAATTGAATATATGATAATGTGAAATGTTCTTAGTATAATATCGGTATTTATATTTATTTATAGACTATAAAATATAAATGGTTATTGCCGCACAGCAAGCTTGGTTTAAAAGTGTTTTACTTGCAAAAATAGCTTAGTATTATAGTTTACTACATAACTATTTATTGAAATCATGCAGCATTCATTAACTTGATTTACCCCTAATGATATTATAGTTATGTAGATTTTTTAAATGACAGAATAGCATACAGGCTAGCAGTTCAGCTGGTGGTAAATAGCTACTGCAGTCCATAGGATCTGTAGCCACAGATGTGGTGTTTCTCCTGAGGGCATAGATAAAATACTGCAAGTTCTGGTCCTGGCTATCACACCCTTACACTTTAACACAATGCATAGATTACTGGTTCATTACAAAATTCAGTGTGGTGATGGTACTGGCCCAGACAGAGATGTTCTACACCACATAGAAGGTTTTTCAGACAACAAATTAGAAATATTGTCTCACCATTTGTGGTAGAGGGAGTGTTAAGACATAAAAAAACACCCACACCCACTTCATCAATTCTATTCTTTTAATTAATTAAATTATATATTATTTACTAACAATTTCACCTGGATTAAACTTGCAACCTAACATTTATTTTTACATATTCTTCTATAAATGAAGCAGTTTAAAGTGTCAACAATCAAGACACAACAAACATAAGTTTCTATGGTTGTGTCTACAGTAAACTGTAAGTATAGTAAGAGTTGTTGTTTGGCACCAAACATGGTGCCAGGTTCCCCTCGATGGTTAGCTATACCCATCCTTTGTGCAGGGGTACTGCTTGTGCTTGGCTCACCTTTGGACTCTTAATCTTATCTTATTAATTTTGCTTACATTGCTGAATGGTATAAATATTTTCAGATATATCATATAATGCATACAAAACCCTACAGATTGATTTATCATAGAATTAATTTCATACACATATAATAACATTTTATATTGAGGAAACCAGGAATAATGTAAAAGAAACATAAAATTAATTATTTTACCTTGTATCCTTGACCTTAGTGTGTCTAGTGGATAAAAGGCAGCCATACCCACGACACTCCCCTGAAACAATACTGAATTAGTATAGATTACTGAATAGGTATTGCAAATGAGGATTAAGAAACATATTACATACCGTGGCTCCAGCCAATGCATGCACGAGGGTCTCATAACTAAGTAAAGATGTAGTCATGGTACAAGGTTCAAGACTGCTTTTTTTAAATATCTACAAAGTAGTGATGAAAATTTTTGTTTGCACAATTTTAATTAATAACTAACTTGTTATTTTACTCAATTACTAATTAGTAAAGTTATTATTCCGATTTTGTTATATAAATTAATTCCAGAGCGTTAGGAGAAGCACTATATAAAATGTTATTAAATACTGATTATTGTATTGTCATGAAAGTTTTGCAGTGACGATGACGCAACACTATATAACATATTGTTCTCTGATAGTCGACAAAATCAATACTGCTTCTGCATTGGTTCAAAGCTCATGAATCACTATTTTACATAAATTTTCTTCCTGCAGCGAGGAAGGAAACTCGTTGACATGTTTTCTATTTATAATATATTATCTATGTTGGCATAGTTTTCCGCATAGGATTGCCAACGCTAAAAACATTTTTTTATTTACATCTAAAGCCAAAAAACACCACTAAAATATATGTGGTAGAATATGCTCAGATTCGCTATACCTATTACTGCTGTGAAAAATAGCACTTGTGAGTCGCGTTTCAACATGAATAGTGTGGCAGCGGCATACAAGACGAAGGATACAAGAGGCAACTTAGACCTCAGTGATAGCAACGCACTTGTGACCATCTTCGAACTGAATGATGGGCTGTTTGGAGTTGATTTCAGTTGTCATGGGCTGA
>DWIE01001334.1:0-11079 GCA_018248235.1 Choaspes benjaminii
AGATATATATATATATATATATATATAGATATATATACTAGCGCTTTACCCGCGGCTTCACTCGCATCTCAGCAATTCTGTATTGATTTGTGGTTATACAAACTTTCACTCCCTCTTTTTCGCCATTACGTATATTATTTGAAAAAACGATGAAACACATCATGTTTAAATCATATCTGAACTGTTAAATACCAATGAATAGTTATATCTGCAAAACACAGATTTTTATAAAAAAAATTTTCAGTCCTTTGGGGGTTGAATTTAGAAATTATACAAATACATACTTTAAAAACGTGTGCATAATCAGATAGATGCAAACAGCGGCATTCCTATGTAAAAACTATGCAGTAGCATTGGATACATGTTAGTTTTTAAGCAAAGTCGATTATCCTTATCTTTAAATTTCAATAACTCTTCAGATGATCGCTTGCATCTTGTAGAGGAGAGCGAATATAAAACATATATTTATGAACCATAATTTAATCATTATATATTGCATTAATTACAGATGAACGATCAAGGAGAGCTATCGGTCGAAGGCTTAAAGGATATAGCTCAAAAGTATTTGTCGGACGATCCAGAACAGTTAAAAAAAGCTGACGAATTCACGGATGCCTGTAAAGGTGGTACGTAACAATCATGTAGTTTGTACAACGTGTTCTGGAATTCACTAAAGACCTTTCTTATGTTATAAGGCTTGCAGTCTACCTGCTGGGAAGTGGCTACTGCAGCCCCTGACCTCTGTAATCACAGATGCGGTGCTACTCCGAGGACATAGAATGCCTCGTGTTCTGCGTTACACTACTGTATCACGGGACAAATAATTAGAACAGTGGTACCGACCCAGTCGAACACATTCATGTCCTACCACTCGTAAACCTTACGGGTTTGTAGCTGTAGTCCAATTGTAGTTGTCTACAGTGGTATAACTTTTATGTTCAACTAGGTCTGATGAAACTGGAGTATCCTAGTTTCTATGTTTTTTGCTGATGATGCTTGCCCATGACAACTGTAACCGGCTATAAATAGAACCATCGTTCTGTAGCTTAAAAGTAGCAGTTTTGTCAATATTGTGTTCTACTATAAGGATGCGATTGTGAGTATTCGACTTCTTAGGGCCTTATAGGGCCTCTCACATCTGATCGATCTTATTCTCGGAAGACATGGACCGCAATAGCCCATCAGATGATTAATCAAAAAGTCGACATTTATACAGTTCTTCCTAGACCAGACGTTTTCTTACTATCACTATAATAAAAAATGCCTATTAATATCTATATACTGTATGAAATCTGAAAATTCTTTCCTACACTTACAATCTTAATCACCACATACTGTGATATATATGTGATATTTAAAAATACATTATTTTCACAGTAAACGACGAAGTAGTGTCAGATGGAACCAAAGGGTGTGAACGAGCCGCGCTTATATTCAAATGCAGTGTAGAAAAAGCCCCACAGGTATGTTTTTCCACTTGTAAACATTTCATAAGTGTTTGACCGGGTATCATACATTCATATTGTGTGACCATGGGGCTAAATATTCTATTCCGAAAAATAAGTAAATGAACATAATCGGAAACGTACAACACCTATAGTTTATTTTTGTATTTATTACGAGTACATCACGCAGTAACTTGAATTTTAAATAATAAAATCCCAGGAATGTTTGATACAGAGAACGATATATATTTTTTAATTACGTTTTTTTTTCAGTTCGAACTTGCAAGCTAAGTTCATCATTAAGCACTGCAAAAATATGTAGAACATAAGTAAATATTGTCATTATATTAGATTCTAAATCAACATATGATCACTTTTATTTATTCATTGGCTAAGAAATCTTCAAAGATCAGTCTGGATCTAAATATAACAGAATGTTTCAGTCTTTTCACTTAACAAATCATTGCGTAATGGTCGAAGTTCGACCGTAATTGATTAAATGAAGAAAAAATAAAGATTTATTGTCAAACAGGGGTTAAGAAGGTACAATTTTATCTTAACCTATTCGTAATTATATAGACTCGTTAATGGTAGAAAAAAAATCTGTTTACAATTTTATTTGGTGGCAACACAAAATATCGTCATAAAGTAATAGAGCAATACCGGCTGAAGATAAATTACGAACAGAAGAAAAATGTATACTTATACAAAATGAGGCGTTGTCTCTACTAAAAGGTTTTCTGGAAGAGAATGTACGAGTAACACGGTAATCACAGCTGATATAGTGATGATAAGAACATTTTATTTTTTGTAGCTTGTTTGTTTTTGTAATTTCGAAATAAATTCTGCATTTACTTAGAAAATAATTTGGTTTCATTTTCCAACATTAGTATTAGAAGTATTTTAGTTTGCTTATAGATAATAATAATAATATACACTTTATTGTTTTGTGGCCTTGATTTTTAAACTTTTGAGCTGTGAATACTTGGTCATTGGTATTTATTGGTAGTGGCATTACATTACATTACATTTAATATACAGATCAAAAGAGATTAGACCCATTACATCTACTTATTTCAATTACACGTACAGCTATGGGCAATCAGATAAAATTCTAAATTAAACAGATATATAATAGGTAAATACACGTACTATAAAAGGTTTATAAATAATAGGCTTTTACTAAATATCAAGTGACCAGTGCATAAACACAATGTGGATTATTTTTGTCGCATCTCTTTTGAGAGTGTCCGTTTCTGTAAGTATTAAATTTTCATGTACAGTAACGTATGAGTCAATATTTACAATTTGAACATAATTTACTTATATTTAATATTTATTTCCTTATTAATTTAAGCATTTTAAAAACCAACCAATACCCTGAATTTGTAATGTATTTTGCCATTTGAATTAATAAGAAAAAATAATAAATTTTATTTATAAGAATTAGAATAATTCTTTGATACAATAAAATATGTAAGTATACTATAAATGAAGGGTTTCAAATGATTACTAGGCTATGACCGATGCAGAAGCGAAACAACAATTTTCCGACATCCTGATGTCATGCTACGATGCACATCCAGTGGAGATGTCGGAACTACTGCAGCTGAGGGCTTTGGTCACCCCTAAAAAAATGGAATCCAAGTGCCTTCTCGCTTGTGGATATAGGAAACTTAAAACAGTAAGTGCAGATACTTGCCTATAAATATGGGTGGCAAATCTTACATGACTTTTAGCCCAGCACATTCATGGTACACCGTTTGCCTGGCCGGGGACTCCGCTCGCCTCAAAAGGTAAATGACGTTGTAAAGACCAATAAAGCCAACAGTACTTGTCTTTTTGGAAAGAAATGCAGGACGTGAAGCGTTCGTCCTCGCCCACTATTACGAGTCCTTAAGCATGTGTCCACAAGAAAACATTATGGTGTTACCGGTGCCACCGCTATGACCGAGCCCGTCGAAAATTAAAGTTGTACTATCTGAAAATTATCCACATCATAGAGAACTTTCATATAAGCAAGTTCATATTTAAAAAAAAATTAAATAAGATAACGGGCATGCATTTCACCTGATGTTAAGTGACCACTGCAGCCCATGACAAATGTAACATGACAAATGTAACAGGCTCCTATGAAACCCACCTCCCTGAGGGATAAGTTGGTCTTCTCAAGTTTCGTGTGTGTACTGGCTGCCGACCTTTCAAAGTAAAACATAATTTATAAGAGTTGTTTATAGCAGATATAGGTGTATTTGGTAGTACTGCACACCCGCGCTCCCTGGATATATTCTACCACCGATACCATGTGTGTATGTATGTATGAAATATGCATTATAACAATAATATACTTGGTTCTTAATATTTACGGTGTTATTTTAATACTTAATAATGATTTTGGTTATTTATAGATGACTGATAAAGGAGTATTTGATATAAAAAAAATGTACGAGCTAGCCGAGAAGACAAAAGAGGGAGACGCAAAGGGTATAGAAAATGGTAAAAAATTAGCGGACATTTGTGTTAAAGGTATGCTTGTATTAACTGTATTAACAGAGTGTACGTTTAATCTAAATTTAGAGCAGGTATTAATCAATAATTTACGTCGAGCTCATTATATCGGCTACGATTAATATTATCTTAACATCATATGTACACGTTAATTTGAAGGGATATTAAAAATATTGTCTCACACAATAAGACCAGATGGATGGAAAAACGGAAAAACGAGATGGAAAGTTCTCAAAAATAACATTAATGATGTTGAAAATTTTTTAGTAAAACAAAGAATTTGGTTGACGAAAATATACAATTCAGAACAACAGCATCTTTATATAAATATTGCAATTATTTTTTCCTCTATTTACCGCAAAGTATCGGCAGAGTTAAATATATTTTGATGATTTCAGTGAACGATAAGTCAGTCAGCGATGGAGGAAAGGGATGTGACCGAGCTGCTTTTATGTTTGAATGTGTCACACAAAATGCCCCTAAGGTACCAACATATGTTACATTAATATTATAATTTTATTAATTAGCACACGGGCTAGCATGCTTAGTAAAATACATAGTTGAGTAATTTTAATAAACAACCTTTTACATTTTTTCAGCTTGGCTTCGTCATTGATTAAAAAAATCAAGGAATATTTTTATTATATATTATGTAACCACAGAGTTCTGCAGAAATAAAACATAAATTAAAATTGACAAGTTTTTATTTATATCAAACCAAACGATAACTTCTAGTTTTCAGATTCTAATTTTTAAGAAATTTAACATCACAAAAATTATTCAAAGTACTATTTTCTATATGATTTACATGTGCTATCCATAGTGCAAACAACTTTAAAATATAAAAATCATTAAAAAAGGCATTCAGAATCACAGCAGATTGACTGTAAGTCTGTGACATAGGACTATAAATAACTTCAAGAAGCGACATCTTGCGGTTTTTATTTGAACTACGTTACGATGTGCTTGATCAAAAGTTTAGTTTGCAAACAATGACATTCATGCATTTCGTTTACCAATTATCGCCATAGATGGCTCTGCAAGTATAAAAAACGATAGCGTTGAAACTATAGACTAATTCGTTATGTTGATTAATATCCTTTTACTTTCAAGATTTCAAATATTTGTAATTCAACGCTAAACACGTTATTTTTGTAACTATTGTAGTTTAACAATTCAACATATCAACAACAACCTATAATTAAATCAGGCGCTGTATATTTTATTTATTTTTTTGCATTTGGCGACTACCACCTTATAGAATGATAAATCAATAATAGTGATCGCACCACTTGACAGAAAGCAATGACGCGGCCTAGGCTATTGCAGGCTTGCCTAAAAGAGCTTCACTTGTTTTATTTCTTAATCGGTATTGGTAGTCAGTAGTAGTACTTAACAACCTGAATCTTACACCGTATTTTTGTGGTAACCTAGGTAACATATCCTATATCCTAGGTATTAAATATTTTATTCATATTCCATCCCTAAATCGGTTCATATTAAATAGGTGATAAAATTTGTATGACAAACTGCATTTTTAAATATTAAATACTTGAGACCCACGTTTTAACTTGCTGATAATAAATAAGGATATAAATAATTTTATCAAGTTAAATAAGTAGTTGGTACTGGGTTCATTTATTTATGTACATAAGTTGGTACTTATATGATTTCGCTGGCGTCTAGGTTTTATGGATGTAAATAATTATATAAAATTTGTTTATAATTAAATTTAAAAAAACTGTTAATTTGGTGAATACATTCCACCTCAGTGACATTCTATTAAAACAACTGATAAATATTGTACTGTATTTAATGTATGAATAACTGGCAAAACGTGTGCGATGTTCACCTCTGCATACACTTTCCAATAAATACATGCGTGTGCTTTGTTTTATATATATTTTAAATATTGATCACTAAATTATCATGCATTCCTTAAAGAGTTTACTTTCTTAATTTAAAAAAAAATAAATAGTCCTCGATATTATACAATCACTTTATCTAATTCAAATCTTGCTTAGTGTTAAATTATTCACCCCAATACGTGCGTCAACCACATCCGATAATACTGAGACGCCGGCGCGGGCGCACACTATCAACTCCGACCAAAATCTTGCAGCCCGTGTCCTCCACACACATTCATCTGAGCAAGTTTTTAAACACCCCTGCCCGTGCGCACCACTCACACACAGAAAGGTCAATAGATAACCAACTTCATTCAATGCCGCTTCGTCGATCGAGTTCCTCGGTTCAACTTCACTCTTTTCTATACTAAATACGTGATCGCTTCTCATTGATGACGTTTGTTCGAACAATTGACGGCTAGCAGTCTTGTTTTGTCAATAACAGTGTGGTGTACAACTGTTTGTGCAGTACGCAATCGTGTTATTCACGAATGTTATGCAGTTGTGATAAATTTAAATAAGTTTGTGCTTGGTGGCAATTATTTGGAGTGGTTTGGTTATGTTTGTGTAAACAGTTTTTGTGTTTATGATGGTGTTTAATTAGTGTGCACTTTACAGTTGTGTTTAAATGTTTAGGTAAGTGTAGTAGGAATTTTGTTAAGTGTAAAAAAAATAATCACTTGGTTAATGATAAATTTAATAGCACTTAATGACTAACCATACGTTGCATGTCATAAAAAATTACAAATATACATTAGAAGATACAAAACACTTATAGAACTTCCTTAACTATAAGTGGTACAGGTATAAGTTTGTTGTTATTTATTTCCTTACTAACAAAATACAGTTTCTCATTATTTAGCGCGCTGTCTTTGGTACTCGATTGTGCTGTGGGGTATACTTTCCGAAACAATGCCTCTTGTTTCACACTTAAATTAACTTTCTTGGGTACTCTATGTTTTAAATCGGTGCTGTTGTAATGAGGTGTACTTTTAAGATGCATAAATATATTTGCATGTTTTTCTTGTTCTCCCGGTAATCGACCATTTTCCGTTGGTTTTGTATGTGAGCGTTCGAAGTCATGTTTATCGTTTAGCCAGCTAAGTTCTTCTGAATCCACACTGGGACCAAACGTTTCCTCTGTGTCTCGTCTCTTCCTTCTACCTGACACGACACCCAATTGGAGTAAGACAGGATTGCTTACTAATGCAGCAGCAGCACCAAGAAGTGCGATACCAGCTATTGGCCATAGAATAGCCTTGGCTGCTAATGCCTAAAAAATAACAATACATACTTATATAATATACTTTAGTGGTGGTAAAGCCTATTCAGAATCGCCTGGATCAGTGTCACACCTATTTCTGATGTGAAACAATTCTTTGGGGTCGTGTTTCAGTAAGTAGGGTTCCGGCGATCACAGGATACGTGAAGCGACCATCGTAGCCATCCGGAGTACCATTTTTTCTTTTGAAGGGGTAAGTGTTATTAGGTCTACTGGACTTTATGACGTCACCGATATTTTGTAGCGAGCGGAGTGCTCAGCCACACGTAGGGTCTTGGATAAAGAAGTTAAATTTGAGTATAAAAATGCATAATTAAGTAGCAACGCACCTCTAACCAACCTCGAATAGGAAAATCAAACTGATTGAGGTGTGATAAGTGTCATGGGTCAAAGTGATCACTTAGCATCAGATGAATCGAATGCCCCTTGGCTACTCTTATTTTCACTATAGAAGTATATAAATTAAACCAAAACTTTGGACATACATGGTCATAATGCTTGTGATGATGATGTCCAATGTGATGGCGGCCACCATGGTGTTCAGGATAATAATCTACGGTAGGAACGTGGTGATCATAGAGTTGGTGGTCATGGCCGGGATCGTGTATGTGATATTCTTCGTATCCGTATGGATGTGGACTATCATCGTAGTCATGTACGTCATATCCTGGAAGAAACGACGCTTTATTCAAGCATTATGTAAAAAATCTAATTTATGATGTTATTTATTACCTCGAATAAAACAAAACAAATAGTCAATTATTTGTCTTTAGAAATTCAGTGTTTTCCTTATAAACAATGAGCGCTTTTCCCGCGGCTTCGCTCGCGTCATACGAACTAGATAATAACCATAGACATTTGATAAATATAGGGAATGACCAGACCACCCATTGTTTCAGTTACGATAGCAATTAAAAATAACTTATTTACTGTAATGGTTGTATTGTTACCAAATAAATTGACATATAAGAAGTTTAAATCCAATAAGCATTGCAAACCTGGGTGCTCGTGATGGTGTCCCCTGTTGTAACTGGAACTGGATATAGCGCTGTCCGAATCCTGATATTTGAAAAAATGTAAAAAAAAGTTACTGTAACCTTTGATGCTATTATTTTTAAGCTTTTGATACAATCACGAAGCTCAGTTACAAAAAACGTCTAATGATTCACGTATTAAGTAGTGTTGCTTAGCAATGACTCTATTGGGTTTTTCATAAAAGGCTTACTGACTAATTACAAATATATGTTAATAAAATATACAGAAAATTGCAATTTACTAACCCCTACATGTAAATACCTTAGTTATAACCTTACTTACTACCTAAGAGTTTATAAAATGTTTAATATTGTTTTACGTAATATTTTTGTCCGCGGATTCCATCAGTGTCGACAGGACGCATAGACTAAGCCTGCGGTTCTAGAAATATGAAAATTCACGAAGTATTCTTTATAAAACGAAAATAAGCGTATAATGCGGTATATGCAAATATAGACAATATTTAATAGAAACAGGAATAGGATTTATATTTGCAATATCTCAGTATATTAAGAACGAAGATATTTCACATAAAAGTTAATCCCCAGTCTAGTGTGAATATACAAATTGAAGACTAAACTTTGAAAGCAAGCGACATTTAACCTATGTATGCTCTCAGAAAGCAAAAAAATCGTACAAGCGAGTAGCAATTTAATGAGAAAAGATCGTTGATTAATATTCAATCAGCGTAGGGTTTTTTCTTGGAATAATTAAATCCAATTAGAGCTATCTTGGCACGCTCCGGTGGGCAGAGCGTCTGCTTCTGCCCCTTTTCACACGGCCATTTGGTGTACCATTTGAGGGCTTGTATCGAAAATGGGAAACAGCTCTAATAATCTGCTTGAAGGGATATGGCATATACATGATACATGAGGTGGACAACTTTGCTCTCGGAGTATCAATGTAATTGTGACAGACTTCGAACAGATCGATCGCTCTGTTTAAAGTCGGTTACGGTTGCTACTGGTCACACATAGCAGGTGAACTGTAAGTCGGTTTGTTACTCTAATTATCATTAAAAAAAAGTTAATATTATACAACACGATATCACACTCGTTTGGAAATGGGCCCAGTAAATGTCAATAGGCTCGCCACCTATAATATAGGACCTAAACATAACTGGCGAAACGTGGTTGATGTTCACATCTGCCTATACTTTTGGGTAAATACAGGCGTAATTTATATATTTTGTTATAATATTTTGTATTGTAATTTAATAAAAGACAGTGGAAAAATACACTAGATAGGTATGTTCATATTCTTAGTATTTGTTAAGGTATGCGCAGTAAGAACCTATGTAATTATAAGAATTTGTATGCTTTGTGCATAATACATAACAGTAAATATATAATAATATACAATAAAAGTATAACAGTAAATGTAGAATTCTGTATTCACGTGCAGTTATTGCATCTATTGCAATGAAACAATACATTCTTTGAAAACAGATGAATGGATCTATGACTAGTCAATGACCGCTGCTTCAATACGATCGAGCATCTTTGTGATTGACGTAATCTATACTGTATAAAAACAAAACAATTACAACAAACAAATAAAAATTACGCCCTTTATAATCGCTAACCTAGGTTACTCTAGAGTTATGGTAGAGAGTAAATAAATTAACAAATACAGAAACCAATTTTTGTTATAGGTATGTAGAAATAGATAGATAGATAACCCATAAATAATAGTCAAATAAAATATGAAAAAGGTCAATGAAAGTCAAAAAAGCGTGAAAGAAATCACAAAGAACGTTATAAAAGAAATTATATTGCGATGTGCAATACTCACAAATAATATAAACTTAAAAGACCTTCGTTGTCATTAAGTTTAATTTTTGTATCGTTTTAAAGAAGATATCAGATCAGAAGATCGTGAATTGAAGATAGAGATGGCGTAGCGTGTATTCATAATAACAAGTGCATCTCGGCTCATCACGACTTGGCTGTGTAGCGTGTGAGACCCGTTGCGGTGTAACGTCACGGGAAAGAGTTACGAGGTATGCGATCAAGTCCAATTGCCGAAGTGTTCAACAATGGGAACACAATTTTACTAGCTACACCGACTGTATTCCTTATCGTAGGTACGTTTGCATTCGCAGCACGAAAAGTAATGTAATTTTATATCGGCACATTGACTCATGTTTCCGCTCCGGCGAGTTTATCAAGAATGTGGGCCACGCTTGTGATATTCCCACCAACAGGCTGTCGAGTTTCTGCATTTCAATTACACGTAGGTACCGAATGCGTTCACTGTGCAGAACTTATAGTTAAGCCTACGCTAGACCTTGTCGCGTCCGGTCTCCTTAAGTAATTCATAATTCTAATCCTAACTAATCTTTTGTATGCGTTTTTATGTCGTTCTCTCACGTCACACGCAGTAGCCAAAGTGGACCATACTTTTAATGTTCATTCAACAAACAAATTACATCATTTCTTTCAAAAACACTGGCGAAATTATGGGTATAGATTAGTCTTAAATATTCAAAAGATAAATATTCAGAAGATTCTTTCTTCACATATATAGCTTGATCATTGTAGAAAGGTTATCTTAATGACGCAGACTGTTGTCGTTGGAAGTGAGTTACGGAGCGAATACTTGAGTGATGACAAAGGTATTCGTTATCTAGAATATCTGTATTTCCTTCCTCGTCTTCCTAATATACGATCTTGATCTCTATGTGAACGACCTGGTATTAATTTTTACACAAGTTATTTTCTTATGTTATCAAGTAGCATACGGGTTTGCAGTCTACCTGGTGGTAAGTAGATACTTCAGCCCATGACATCTGTAACCACAGATGCGGTGCTACTTCAGAGGATATAGATCGAACGCCTCGTGTTTTGTGTATACTGGCTATCACACCCTAACACAAGAAATCGAACACTACTGTTTCACG